>JASAMX010023225.1:0-17323 GCA_030248175.1 Microlaimidae sp. YZB2_3 | reverse complement strand
AAAGAACTAGTTGAACAAAAATTATTACCGCACCTAAAAAAACTAAAAATAATTTACATCAAATTCCGCATAATACTGCAGTAAAATTTAGAGAAGAACAACATAGAAGTGGGATTGAAGAGTGGGATTTGAAAGGAATACAAATTGAAAGAATTAGAAAATTCAAAAGAAGTAGATAAAGAATCATTAAAACTTGAAAATGATCGCATCCGAGCTGACATAATCCGGCCACAACCTGTGGAAAGTCTTTCTTCTAAATTGACAGCTATTTACTAAAATTAGAATTACCACCACTTCATGGAAAAATCGTGGACTTTCCTGTTTTTTGGAACTCTTAAAGAGCAGCAATTCATGAAAACGATAATTTAAAACCTGAGAAAGTTCAATTACTTACAGGATTTACTGAACATCAAACCGCTCACAGAGCCCTGCATGGAGTGCCTTTGATGGATGAGAGGCAAGTTTGCAATTGAAAGCTTAAAAAATCAATTTGACAAACCTGAAGTTGTGAAACAAACATTGGTTATTAATCTGCAGAACCTCACAAAGTCTTCTAATACTACATACTACTTACAGTCCACTTATGACGCTATCCAAAAAATAATCCGCTCACTTGAAGCCGCAGAAGGAAAAAAAAACTGACAGTACACTGACACTTGCTCTAATCCGCCAAATAATACATAGCAAAGTCCACAGAGATTTGCTTTTAATTGAAAAAGATCCTAAAAAATGGAATGTAGATTTTTTTGCCAAGATCTTCACCAATATATATCTATGAGGGAAATGAAAGAATTCTATCAAGCAGGACTCACTTTTAAAGGCAAAGATTTCAGTAGTTCCAGGAAGGAATTTGGCTCCAGTCAAAGATATTGGTCAGAAAAATCAACTAAAAGTCCTAGCGATTTTGGTTCCAAGAAACCACTTAATTTGACAATGAAAAAATCTGTTCCAGCTTTAGTAACTTCTAATGCAAAATACTCATCTAATGATTCAAATGTTTGCACAAAAAGCAAACTACTTTTACCTTGTATGTATTGCAATGTGCAGGAAAACTGGACCGATGAATGCTGGACATACCCAAACATCAAAACCAGGAAAAAAGTTAAAGGGTAATTGCTTCTTGTGTTTAAGACCTGGGCGCGCATTCTGACGCGCGGTTAAAATTTACCCCCGGTTAACTTTTTTTTACGTGCTTAAGTATGTGAGCGAAAAATCAATTTTACCTAGGTAAAAGTCCAGTTAAATTTTTTCTATTGTTTTAAAAATAAGAATTTATCCAACTCGAGAGGTGTTTAAATATTTTCTCCCGTAGGATTAATTTAATAAAAAATAAAATACCCGCATTGATTAAATTTTTTTATTTTGCGCCAGGTGGTTTTGCGGCGCGAGAAAAAAATTTAAAAAAAAATTCATTGCAATCATTTTCTGTCCCATATGCGGCAGGTTTATTTATTTACAATATATATTTATATTTTTATTTTCATTGAAATGGATTTAGCGGGGTAAATATAAGGGTTTTTTCAGAATGCAACTCCTGGGCGCACATTCTGACGCATGGTTAAAAGTTACCCCGGGTTAACTTTTTATACCTGGTTAAGGATGCGAGTGAAAAATCAATTTTACCTAGGTAATAGTCAGGTTAAATTTTATTCTATTGTTTTAAGAACAAGAATTTATCCAACTCCAGGGGTCGCATTCTGAAGAAACCCTTATATTTACCCCGATAAATCTATTTCAATGAAAATAAAAAAAAATAAATATATATTGTAAATAAATAAACCTTCATTATCGCTCTGTCTCAGTCTCTGTCCAAATCAACCGATGATGACAGACTATTTTTTAGCAGCAGTGCGAATAGTTCCCAAGACACAGCGTAAACCATCATCCCAAAGGTACAGTTTGAAATGGTTAACTGTCCAAACGATCGTAAGGGGGTCAAAATTGATTGGACGTTTGTGATGCAAACCAATTGAAATTACTGCATTAGCAGGGTTATCTTTTGGATGATCTTCTGGTCTTGTTAAAATATCCTCAATGCAATCTTCGTTGAGCACTTCCAGCTGAGCTATTGTTGTACGGTGGTGTAATATTATCCGTTCCTTGTGTGAAAGCCTGATTTGTATGATCAGCAGGAGTGCGCAATGGAATAATGTAATTTGAGAAATTCAATCAAAACAAGCCCACACAGGAATTCTGACCTTTGTAGAAATAATTTATAATATTTAATATTATGGTACTAGAAACTGAAGATATCCTTTTAATATTTAAACTCTTTTTTTAAGTTATAATAAAGTACGTGAAATACTAAAACTCTTTTCAATTATATAAAATTTAGACTCATTTTAAGTAATAATAAAGTACATGAAATAAAAGAAACTCTTTTGAATTATTTAAAATTCAAACTCTTTTTAAGTAATAAACGCTGAGTGTCTCCAGGTTCCTAATGACAATCATACCATTACAACTGTGGGCAATGGCTACGTTTGTCCTTGGGTCGTTTGACACAAACCCAATACCCTGGCCACCAAACTGAATGCAAGATAAAATTGTGAGTTTGTGCTCGCGATCTGGTATTTTTCAGCGTTACCGCATTTCACCTTATGAGTGTGGACCGTGGGTAGCTTCTCTAAAACAGTGAGCTAGGTTCTGTAAAATGTGAGTAACGCCAAATCCTCAGGATCAATATGAAAGACCATTATTAGTAAAGAAAGCAAGCGGTCTATGAATTCAGCATCCATAAAATTGCGCCAAGAGGTACCGCCTGCGATTTGTTCCTCCAAATTGTCAACTGGAAGAAACACACCAGGATGGTGTTTCTTGGGAACGGAATTCGCAAGTGATACCTATCTCGGTTGGAATTTTTAAGTTGGGTGTGGAGTTTTCTGCCGTACAGAAATATATTACTGTTCTGTAACAAGCAGGGGTGCATGCGGAAACAATCTGCGGGAGAGACATAAATTGTCTTTTTCTATCCAGTAGGCAACGCTATTAAGGACATAACCTAAGTCTGTAGTAGGGTCAATCACTGGTTAGAAGGGAGGCAATTGTTTTGTGTCCCCCCAAATATCAACTGTTCCCCACTTGGCAAGTGCAAATGGGATAAAGCCATATAGGCGTCCCCAGAGTTAGCTTGGCCGGCCTCATCAATGATAGCGTGTGTAAAAGGTATTCGGCCTAAGCAAGGATCTCGGGCTTGCATACACATTGTAATGATTATGTTAGGGTTTACTGTAACCAAAACCGCGTTATAAACATTACAACATGCGCTGTTGAGATTCTTCTCAAGCCGGCTTACCGTTTCGCCATAATCACTGATTGCAGACCAGGTGGGATGGCGGCTTTATTGCATGAAATGCTGCTTCTAAAGAAAAGTAAGTAGTCCATGGGGCGTCGAGCTCCTCATGCTAGTTAAGGTCTCATGCGAGATGGCCAAGATCAAAAGCCGCGCAAAGAGGATTGTCTATGCGATCCATGTTTGTTGGCCAAACCCTAAGCACCCTAAGCACTAACAATTCCCAGAATCTGGGAATTGTCACCAGCAGACATATTGTAAAGCAAATCGGCGAAATGATCTGCGGGCCGATTTGATGGAAAACATCCCAAAATAAGTGTGGAGGGGCCAACTATGCGATTGATAAGGCAGGCTGAGGTTTGAGTCTTACCCATCCTGGGCCATTAATATTTAACATAGCACTTAATATTTAACAAGGCGGGGGTTAGTAATTAATAGTTGTGTTAGTTGCTCTTGTTCTGGCGTGCCCTTGACTGGAGTTGTTGAATCCCAGTATAGATCAACTGTTCTGACAGAAGCTGCTGCTAGATCGCTGTCTTTCTCCCCGCGGTATAGAAACCTGCTAAAAATTTTAGCTAATGCTGAATTAGCTGGTTGAGTGAATACAAATTTTTGAGCAAATTTTTTCGTTGAGAGTAAGTATTTAAATTAAGTACGCAAAATATGAAAAAAGGAGGAATTTCATTATGATCTTGCCATCCATTTTGATACATGACCGTCGATTTACTAAAGTCGAATCTGTCGTGGACAACATTGTTGTCAAAACCAAAAACTTTGTCACAAAGGCAGCCTTTTCAATTAAAACGAACAATGAACGAACGAAAGCTTCTAAAACTAATTTGTTACGCCGCATCAGTTATCATTTGTTATCTAAAACGAAATAGCCTTCAAGAGGGTTAAATCGTGGAACGACTAGACTTTCGTCTTCAAAAAGCTAAACTGGATCTAATTTTTTTGACAAATTGCCGTAATTATGATTTAATTCTGAAATTTTTAAACTTTCGTCTTGCTAATCCTCGCTTAAGTCACTCCAATTCTTATCCAGCTTTTCAAAAACGCCTCTTAGTAAATGAAATCAAAAATCAAAAAACGCGAAATTCGAGTTTTACAAAATCAGTTGGACTCTTAATTCCTTAAAAAAATTAGTTTCTACAATAACTTTTATTCGCCTGTCTACACTTATTACCACAAACAATAAAAAACTCATCAACATCAACTTACTCATCACAAAAAATTCGAGAAATTGAAATCAGAAAAATCAAAAAATGGACACAAACATTTCTGCCGTAATACATAACCATTCTTCTTACAAACTTTCACCCGTTGATCAACGCCCCTTTTGCAAAGGTCTTAATTTTGCTTTGCCTCTGTATGGAGAATCACGACAGTTAATTCAATGTACACAAAGGTTTTAAAAAGATTTAAAAATAATTTGTATTTGACTTTGGTTTACGAAAGAAAACAAGACCATAATACTCGAAAATAACAATTCAACAGAAAACTTTTATTCTAAAAAACAGCTGGTTGTAAATACTTATTTTTTTTCATTTTTTTCTGGTCATATACAAATTATTTTCAATTTTTCTCGAGACCTTTGTGTACATTGAATTACCGTCGTGATTCTCCATAAACTCAAAGATTGTGATTATATTCTGCCTTTTGAAAATCTTTATCAAAAAGTTTGCCACTTGCCTGTTTATAATTGAAACCAAGAACTCATCAGATCCTCTATTAAAAAAGTCACGTTTTCTTCATTATTTCGTTACAATAATTCTTTTTCTTCAAGTGTTCTTTTCAAAGCCAAAGTTTTAGCGCTCAAAAAACTTTCTTGTGTTAAAAATCTTGTTATTCAAAAATCCAATAAAAGTAATTGTCTTGTAATTATGAATAAAAACTCTTATTTGACTAAAATGCATCGTGTTTTATCTGACACTTCTAAGTTTTACAAATTTCAGTTAAAAAACAGCACCCAATCTACATTTGTTGATCCGCGCCTCACTTGCATAATCAATTATGAAAATAAAGTTCACAGTTTTCTAAAACAACTAAAAATAAAAAATGCTATTACAACCAAAACTTTTAACAATTTCTGGCCCAAGGGATCTCGTCCTGGAACTTTATACGGTCTTGCTAAAATCCAAAATGTTTTATACGGTAAAATTTTAAACTGTCTAATCTTCTACTGCGCCCAATTTTATCCGCAATAGGTACCGCAACTTACAAATTGTCAAAATTTTTGGTTCCTCTGCTATCACCATTAATTGTTAACTAATACACAGTTTTGGACTCATTTAAATTAGCTGAAGAATTGTGATCTCTAAAATCGGACGAATTTTCTTTAAATGAATCTTTTCTTGCGAGTTTCGACCTTAAATCACTTTTCACTAATGCTCCGTTAGAAGAAACTATAAAAATTTGTACAGAGGAACTAATTTCTACTAATAATTCACCTACCACTTTTACACCTAATGATTTTTCGGATTTTTTGCGTTTTGCTGTTAATGATTGTATTTTTTGTTTGACTCAAAACTTTTCAAGCAAATAGACGAGGTTGCGGTGGGATCCTTACTTGATCCCACCTTTGCAAATGCTTTCCTATGTTTTCATGAAAAAAAAGTTGGTTACAAAACTGTCCTGATTCGTTTAAACCTGTATTTTTTCGACGTTTTGTTGATGATTGTATAGCCATGTTTCGTGACAGGTCCCATGTGGAATTGTTTTTACAGTATCTTAATTCAAAACATTCATCAATTGAATTTACATAGCTTGTGAACAACGGTTCTTTACCTTTTTTAGACATGCTGGTCTCCAGAAAAAACAACAGTTTTAAAACTTCCATTTATAGAAAACCTATGTTCAGTGGCGTTTATTTACATTTTGAAAGTTTTTTACCTCCATGTTATAAATCAGGCGTGTTATATATTTTATTGTTTCGCTCAATTAACCTTTCCAGTAGTTTTCATGTCTTTCACACTTTCGCTTTATTTTTGAAAAAATTGAGGTGTAAGAATGCATATCCATGCAAAAGAATGTAAGAACTTTTGTTAAAAATCTTGTTATTCAAAAATCTGACAAAGGTAATTGTGTTGTAATTATGGATAAAAATTTTTATTTGACTAAAATGCATCATCTTTTATCTGACACTTCTAAGTTTTCCGAAATTCAGTTAAAAAACAGTACCCAATCATCATTTGTTGATCATAATCAATTATGAAAATAAAGTGCGCAGTTTTCTAAAACAATTAAAAATAACGTGTTGAATGTTCGCTGCCAAATGTGCCGCCAAACTGCCGCCAAATATCCGCCAAACCGCCGCCATTTAAAAACTAAAGGTTTAATTTAGTTATATATAATTAAATAATGTTAATCTCATATTTACATCTTTAAACATATTTTTATAGTACAAAAACTCTTAATCTATTTAAAAAAAAATGAAAACAAAACAGAGTTGTTTTTCTTCACGGATATCTCCTTTTTAGAAAGTGGCTGAGCAGACTATAGCCTATTGCGCCGTGGGGCATTTCACTCCAGCAGCATAGCTATCAATTATAAAAGCAGTTACCGATTTTCAGCGCACGCCGCGCGAACTTTTCAGCGCGCAATATAGGCTAACTCGGTTTTACTCAACTTTTTTTACTGAACTTTTTTTAATGTTAAGCCTATGCGTTCCTAAGCCTTAGCGAAGCCTTAAAAACAACTTAAACTTTAACGAATAGCTGGGCAAAGAATGTTTGGGTTGTTTTTAGGCTTTGCTTAGGCTTAGTAACGCGTAAACTTAACCCTAAAAAAAGTCAAGTAAAAAATAGTCGATTAAAACCGAGTTTATATTTATAACACATTTTTTGTAAATTTTAAAGTTAGAAAAATAAACTATGAATTAGGTAAAACCGTTTTAAATGGCGGTGGTTTGGCGTTAGTTTGGTGGCAGATTTGGCGACGCACATCCAACACGTTAAAAATAAAAAAAATGCTATTACAACCAAAACTTTTAACAATCTCTGGCCTAAGGAATCTCGTCCTGAAATTTTATATGGTCTTGGTAAAATCCACAAAGCTAATCTTCCACTGCGCACAATTTTATCCGCAATAGGTACCGCAACTTACAAATTGTTGAAATTTTTGATTCCTCTGCTCTCACCATTAACTGTTAACCAATACACAAGTCGGGACTCATTTACCTTAGCTAAAGAATTGTGTTCTCTAAAATCGGACGAATTTCCTTCAAATGAACTTTTTCTTGCAAGTTGCGACATTAAGTCACTTTTCACTAATGTTCCGTTAAAAGAAACTATTAAAATTTGTACAGAGGAATTTTTTCTACTAATAATTCGCCAACACTTTTACACCTAATGATTTTTCCGATTTTTGCGTCTTGCTGCTAAAGATTGTATTTTTTTGTTTGAATCAAAACCCACTTGGTTACGCCTTTGCAAATGCTTTCCTATGTTTTCATGAAAAAAAAGTTCGTTACAAAACTGTCCTGATTTGTTTAAACCTGTATTTTTTGACGCTATGTTGATGATTGTATAGCCTTGTTTCGTGACAGGTCCCATGTGGAATTGTTTTTACAGTATCTTAATTCAAAACATTCATCAATTGAATTTACACATGAACTTGAGAACAACGGTTCTTTACCTTTTTTAAACATGCTGGTATTCAGAAAAAACAACAGTTTTAAAACTTCCATTTATAGAAAACCTATGTTCAGTGGCGTTTATTCACATTTTGAAAGTTTTTTACCTACATTTCATAAATCGGGCTTGTTATATACTTATTGTTTCGCTCATCCAACCTTTCCAGTAGTTTTCATGACTTTCACCCTTTCGCTTTATTTTTGAAAGAATTGAGGTGTAAGAATGCATATCCTTTACATATTATCAATACTTGTATTAAACGGTTTTTGGACAACAAGTACACTAAAAAACAAAAAAATCCTACCGTACCTGGCTTACCTGTTATTATTACACTACCATACGCCACCGGTGTATGTTCAAATTTTACTAAATATAAGCTAAAAAGTTATTTAATAGTTTTTTTCCACAAGTAAAAATTTTTTATTATATTTTGATCTACGCGTTGTTTGTCTAGTCTTTATTAATTTAAGGATAGAATTCCGTTTGGGATGAGATCTAACATTGTATACAAATATAAATGTCACGCTTGTAAAGCTGTGTTTTTTTGGCGAAACATCTCGTTTCTTCTCGATTAGAATCTCTGAACAATCAAAAGTCTCTCACTTAACTGGAAAATCGCTAAACAATAGTCTAAAATACTTTACTTTACTTTGGAAATACTTTACTATGTAGTGTACAAACTAGGTTATTATGTTTTAAAGATTTTTCTGTTGTGTCGTCACTTAAAATAAGTTTTTTCTCTAAATAAAAGAAAGTTTCTGTATTCAATATTACAAACCTGATATTAATGAACGGAAACACTTGAGTTTATTGTGCTTTTAGGACAGTTGTATAGTTTATTTTTAAGTTTATTTTTAAGCTCATTTTCATCATAGTTTTAATTTTTTTAAATTTTTTGATAGTCATATTTTTAACTTTACAAAGAAATGAAATGTCTGTAACTTTCATGAAACAGCGTCCTGGTTGTAGATCCTAATAGTAGGTGTCAGAATATTAGTGTTTTAGTAAAAAAACCCGCAATTTTTACTTCATTTTTTTTGTAAAACGTGAAGAGCAAAAAATTAGTCGAAACAAACAAACAATAGAACGTAATTAAATGAAATTGCACTGTTTTATCTTTTAAATAAAATCTGCACTACAGGGTACTTACTTGAGAAAGTACCATGCAAGTACTTTTCCAAATTCCAACCAAATTTTCTGAATGGTTTTATTCTTTTACGTTTCAGAAAAATGTGGTAAAAAGTGGTTTTTCTCTAACCCACTAATATATCGACACAAACTTTAGTAAAATTTACAACCAGAATGTCAAAATGAAGCTAAAAATACACTTGTTTTTATTTATATTTTTTCTAACAAAAACGTTGTAAAGAAAAAAAGTTCAAGAACAATTTATCAAAGAAATCTGTTTTGGCTATCTTTTAAAGGTCATACATATTTAAACCATTTAATAATTGCAACGATAAAAAGCTACTCGGTTTTGAGACATAGCTAGACAGGATAAAATTTTACCAAAAAAATCATAGAAATCAAAAACGTCCCGAAAAAAATTTTTCTAAGTGCGTTTATACTTTTTAAGTATTTTCCCCACCAACTGCTTCTGCTTTACTCCAATGCAATCATAAGGTGCAGCTACTTAGTAATAAACTCATAATTTTTTAATATTTTTTGCTAAACCCATATTAATTTAAATTATTTTTATGAAAAAATATTTTCTGTACAAGCCTTAATTTTTAAACACTCGCAAAAAGAGAATTTATTTCTTGATTTAGTCTGGTGTGGCTCTTTTTCCCTTGTAGGCCTATTTTTGGGGACTTCAGCTAACGGCCTTTGTTGAAAATTACCCCTTGTTCTATCTCCCTAGATAAATCCTAACTACACTCTTGATTGTTATAATCCTATTTTTTGTAAGCAAAATATTCATAGTCATTAATTTGAGTACTCAAGGGTTTTTTAATATAAGTACTCACTATTAAATTAATTTTTTATTGTGAATACTAAAATTTACTGAACGCAGGTTGAAAATTCCGTACTCAAGAAAAGACTAAGCTGCATATATTGACTATTCCTTTATAGCAATACATTATTTTTTGTTCTTCGTTCAGTTACGTATTGCTATAAAAGAATAGTCAATATATGCAGCTTAGTCTTTTCTTTAGTACGGAAATTTCAACCTGCGTTCAGTAAATTTTTAGTATTCACAATAAAAAATTATCATACTTATATTAAAAAACCCTTGGGGGTGCTCAAATTAATGACTATGAATATTTACTTACAAAATAGGATTATAACAATCAAGAGTGTAGTTCGGGTTTCTGTTAGGGAGATAAGAAAAAACAAGGTGTAATTTTCAACAACGGCCGTTAGCTGAAGTCCCCAAAAATAGGCCGACAAGGGTAAAAGAGCCACACCAGACTCAATCAAGGAATAAATTCTCTTTTTGAGTGTTTTAAAAATTAAGGTTTGTACAAAAATATTTTTTTCAAAAAAATAATTTAACTTAATTTGGTTTTAGCAAAAAATATTAAAAAAATATGAGTTTATTACTAAGTAGTTGCACCTTATGATTGCATTGGAGTAAAGCAGAAGCAGTTGGTGGGGAAAATACTTAAAAAGTCTGAACGCCGCTTACCAAAATTTTTTTCGGGACGTTTTTTGATTTCCTCTGATTTTTTTGGTAAAATTTTATCCTGTGTAGCTATGTCTGGGAACCCTGTAGCTTTTTATCGTTGCAATTATTAAATGGTTTAAATATGTATGACCTTTAAAAGATAGCCAAAACAGATTTCTTTGATAAATTGTTCTTGAACTTTTTTTCTTTACAACGTTTTTGTTAGAAAAAATATAAATAAAAACAAGTGTATTTTTAGCTTCATTTTGACATTCTGGTTGTAAATTTTACTAAAGTTTGTGTCGATATATTAGTGGGTTAGAGAAAAACCACTTTTTACCACATTTTTCTGAAAGTAAAAGAATAAAACCATTCAGAAAATTTGGTTGGGATTTGGAAAAGTACTTCAGGTGAGGTACTTTCTGAGTCATATTATCATGCAGATTTTATTTTAAAAGATAAAACAGTGCAATTTCATTTAATTACGTTCTATTGTTTGTTGTTCGACTTGGTTTGTCACGTTTCAAAAAAAATGAAGTTGCCGGGTTTTTTTACTAAAACACTAATATTCTGACACCTACTATTAGGATCTACAACCAGGACGCTGTTTCATGAAAGTTACAGACATTTCATTTCTTTGTAAAGTTAAAAATATGACTATCAAAAAATTTAAAAAAATTAAAACTATGATGAAAATGAGCTTAAAAATAAACTTAAAAATAAACTATACAACTGTCCCTAAAAGCACAATAAACTCAAGTGTTTCCGTTCATTAATATCAGGTTTGTAATATTAAATACAGAAACTTTCTTTTATTTAAAGAAAACTTTATTTTAAGTGACGAACAACAGAAAAATGTTTTAAAACATAATAACCTAGTTTGTACACTACATAGTAAAGTATGGTCGTAAATAGACGATTTTAGACTATTGTTTAGCGATTTTCCAGTTAAGTGAAAGACTTTTGTATGTTCAGAGATTCTAATCGAGAAAAAAATTTTGTTTCGCCAAAAAAACTCAGCTTTACAAGCGTGACATTTATATTTGTATACGATGTTCGGTGTCATCCCAAACGGAATTCTATCCTTAAATTAAAAAAGACTAGACAAACAACGCGTAGATCAGAATATAATAAAAAATTTTTACTTGTGGAAAAAAAAAGTCTTAGATAACTTTTTAGCTTATATTTAGTAAAATTTGAACGCAAATCGCATATGGTAGTGTAATAATAACAGGTAAGCCAGGTACGGTATGGACTCTTTTGTTTTTTAGTGTACTTGTTGTCCAAAAACCGTTTAATACAAGTATTGATAATATGTAAAGGATATGCATTCTTACACCTCAATTCTTTCAAAAATAAAGCGAAAGGGTGAAAGTCATGAAGCTACTGGAAAGGTTGGATGAGCGAAACAATAAGATATATAACAAGCCCGATTTATGAAATGTAGGTAAAAAACTTTCAAAATGTAAATAAACGCCACTGAACATAGGTTTTCTATAAATGGAAGCTTTAGAACTGTTGTTTTTTGGAGACCAGCATGTCTAAAAAAGGTAAAGAACCGTTGTTCTCAAGTTCATGTGTAAATTCAATTGATGAATGTTTTGAATTAAGATACTGTAAAAACAATTCCACATGGGACCTGTCACGGGACATACGGCTATACAATCATCAACATAGCGTCGAAAAAATACAGGTTTAAACGAATCCAGGACAGTTTGTAACGAACTTTTAGTCAGAAAGGTATATCGGAAAGCATTTGCAAAGGTGGAACCAAGTGGGTTTTGATTCAAACAAAAAAATACACTCTTTAGCAGCAAGACGCAAAAATCGGAAAAATCATTAGGTGTAAAAGTGTTGGCGAATTATTAGTAGAAAAAATTCCTCTGTGCAAATCTTAATAGTTTCTTTTAACAGAACATTAGTGAAAAGTGATTTAATGTTGAAACTTGCAAGAAAAAGTTCATTTGAAGGAAATTCGTCCGATTTTAGAGAACACAATTCTTTAGCTAAGGTAAATGAGTCCCGACTTGTGTATTGGTTAACAGTTAATGGTGAGAGCAGAGAGAATGGGAAAATTTTTTAACAATTTGTAAGTTGCGGTACCTATTGCGGATAAAATTGTGCGCAGTGGAAAATTAGCTTTGTGGATTTTACCAAGACCATATAAAATTTCATTACGAGATTCCTTAGGCCAGAGATTGTTAAAAGTTTTGGTTGTAATAGCATTTTTTTTATTTTTAACGTGTTGGATGTGTGCGCCGAATATCCCCCACCAAACTAACGCACAAACCGCCGCCATTTAAAACGGTTTTACCTAATAGTTTATTTTTCTAACTTTAAAATTTACAAAAAAAATGTGTTATAAATATAAACTCGGTTTTAATCAACTATTTTTTACTCAACTTTTTTTAGGGTTAAGTTTTACGCGTTACTAAGCCTAAGCAAAGCCTAAAAACAACCCAAACATTCTTTGCCCAGCTATTCGTTAAAGTTTAAGTTGTTTTTAAGGCTTCGCTAGAGGCTTTAGGGATAGAGCAGTAGGCTTAAGGATTCTTTAAAAAAAAAAGTTCAGTAAAAAAAGTTGAGTGAAATGGAGTTAGCGTATATTGCGCGCAGGAAAAGCTCGCGCGGCGTGCGCTGAAAATCGGTAACTGCTTTTATATTGATAGCTATGCTGCTGGAGCTAAATGCCCCACGGCGCAATAGGCTATAGTCTGCTAAGCCACTATCTAAAAAGAAGATAGCTGTAGAAAAATAAGTCTTGTTTTGCGTTTTTTGAATAGATTTAAGAGTTTTTGTACTATAAAAATATGTTTAAAGATGTAAATATGAGATTAACATTATTTAATTATATATAACTAAATTAAACCTTTAGTTTTTAAATGGCGGCGGTTTGGCGGATATTTGGCGGCAGTTTGGCGGCACATTTGGCAACGCACATCCAACACGTTATTTTTAATTGTTTTAGAAAACTGCGCATTTTATTTTCATAATTGATTATGCAAGTGAAGCGCGGATCAACAAATGATGATTGGGTACTGTTTTTTAACTGAATTTCGGAAAACTTAGAAGTGTCAGATAAAACATGATGCATTTTAGTCAAATAAAAATTTTTATCCATAATTACAACACAATTACCTTTGTCAGATTTTTGAATAACAAGGTTTTTAACAAAAGTTCTTACATTCTTATGCATGGATATGCATTCTTACACCTCAATTCTTTCAAAAATAAAGCGAAAGTGTAAAAGACATGAAAACTACTGGAAAGGTTAATTGAGCGAAACAATAAAATATATAACACGCCTGATTTATAACATGAAGGTAAAAAACTTTCAAAATGTAAATAAACGCCACTGAACATAGGTTTTCTATAAATGGAAGTTTTAAAACTGTTTTTTTTGGAGACCAGCATGTCTAAAAAAGGTAAAGAACCGTTGTTCACAAGCTATGTAAATTCAATTGATGAATGTTTTGAATTAAGATACTGTAAAAACAATTCCACATGGGACCTGTCACGAAACATGGCTATACAATCATCAACATAGCGTCGAAAAAATACAGGTTTAAACGAATCAGGACAGTTTTGTAACCAACTTTTTTTCATGAAAACATAGGAAATCATTTGCAAAGGTGGGATCAAGTAAGGATCCCACCGCAACCTCGTCTATTTGCTTGAAAAGTTTTGAGTCAAACAAAAAATACAATCATTAACAGCAAGAGGCAAAAAGAGTGCAAAATAATTTAGGTGTAAAAGTGGTAGGTGAATTATTAGTAGAAATTAGTTCCTCTGTACAAATTTTTATAGTTTCTTCAACGGAGCATTAGTGAAAAGTGATTTAAGGTCGAAACTCGCAAGAAAAGGTTCATTTAAAGAAAATTCGTCCGATTTTAGAGATCACAATTCTTCAGCTAATTTAAATGAGTCCAAAACTGTGTATTAGTTAACAATTAATGGTAATAGCAGAGGGACCCAAAAATTTTGACAATTTGTAAGTTGCGGTACCTATTGCGGATAAAATTGGGCGCAGTAGAAGATTAGACAGTTTAAACTTTTACCGTATAAAACACTTTGGATTTTAGCAAGACCGTTATAAAGTTCAGGACGAGATCCCCTTTGGCCAGAAATTGTTAAAAGTTTTGGTTGTAAGAGCATTTTTCTTATTTTTTAGTTGTTTTGGAAAACTGTGAACTTTATTTTCATAATTGATTATGCAGAGTTGAGGCGCGGATCAACAAATGTTAAATTGGGTGCTGTTTTTTAACTGAAATTTGCAAAACTTAGAAGTGTCAGATAAAACACGATGCATTTTAGTCAAATAAGAGTTTTTATTCATAATTACAAGACAATTACTTTTATTGGATTTTTGAATAACAAGATTTTTAACACAAGAAAGTTTTTTGAGCGCTAAAACTTTGGCTTTGAAAAGAACACTTGAAGAAAAAGAATTATTGTTACGAAATAATGAAGAAAACGTGACTTTTTTAATAGAGGATCTGATGAGTTCTTGGTTTCGATTATAAACAGGCAAGTGGCAAACTTTTTGATAAAGATTTTCAAAAGGCAGAATATAATCACAATCTTTGAGTTTATGGAGAATCACGACGAGTAATTCAATGTCCACAAAGGTTCTCGAAAAAATTGAAAATAATTTGTATATGACGAGAAAAAAATGAAAAAAAAATAAGTATTTACAACCAGCTGTTTTTTAGAATAAAAGTTTTCGTGTTGAATTGTTATTTTCGAGTATTATGATCTTGTTTTCTTTCGTAAACCAAAGTCAAATACAAATTATTTTTAAATCTTTTTAAAACCTTTGTGTACATTGAATCAACTGTCGTGATTCTCCATACAGAGGCAAAGCGAAATTAAGACCTTTGCAAAGGGTGCGTTGATCAACGGGTGAAAGTTTGTAAGAAGAATGGTTATGTATTACGGCAGAAATGTTTGTGTCCATTTTTTGATTTTTCTGATTTCAATTTCTCGAATTTTTTGTGATGAGTAAGTTGATGTTGATGAGTTTTTTCTATTTGTGGTTCATAAGTGTAGACAGGCGAATAAAAGTTATTGTAGAAACTAATTTTTTTAAGGAATTAGAGTCCTACTGATTTTGTAAAACTCAAATTTAGCGTTTTGTCATTGATTTCATTTCTAAGAGGCGTTTTTGAAAAGCTGGATAAGAATTGGAGTCACTTAAGCAAGGATTAGCAAGACGAAAGTTTAAAAATTTCAGAATTAAATCATAATTACGGCAATTTGTCAAAAAAATTAGATCCCATTTTTAGCTTTTTGGAGGAGCGAAAGTCTAGTCGTTCCACGATTTAACCCTCTTGAAGGCTATTTCGTTTTAGATAACAAATGATAACTGATGCGGCGTAACAAATTAGTTTTAGAAGCTTTGGTTTCGTTCATTGTTCGTTTTAATTGAAAAGGCTGCCTTTGTCGACGAAGTTTTTGGTTTTGGACAACAATGTTTGCCACGACAGATTCGACTTTAGTAAATCGACGGTCATGTATCAAAATGGATGGCAAGATCATAATGAAATTCCTCCTTTTTCATATTTTGCGTACTTAATTCAAATACTTACTCTAGACAAAAAAATTTGCTCAAAAATTTGTATTCACTCAACCAGCTAATTCAGCATTAGCTAAAATTTTAGCAGGTTTCTATACCGCGGGAGAAAGACAGCTATAGCAGCAGCTTCTGTCAGAACAGTTGATCTATACTAGGATTCAACAACTCCAGTCAAGGGCACGCCAGAACAAGAGCAACTAACACCATTAATAATTACTAACCCCCGCCTTGTTAAATATTCAAGTGCTATGTTAAATATTAATGGCCCAGGATGGGTAAGACTCAAACCTCAGCCTGCCTTATCAATCAAATAGTTGACCCCTCCACACTTATTTTTGGATGTTTTCCATCAAATGGGCCCCGCAAATCATTTCGCCGATTTGCTTTACAATATGTCTTCTGGTGACAATTCCCAGATTCTGGGAATTGTTGATGCTTAGGGTGCTTAGGGTTTGGCCGAACGAACATGGATCGCCCCGGTAGACAAATACCTCTTTGCGCGGCTTTTGATCTTGGCCATCTCGCGTGAGACCTTAACTAGCATGAGGAGCTCGACGCCGCATGGACTATCTTTTTTTTCTTTAGAAGCAGCATTTACCATAAGGAATAAAGCCGCCATCCCACCTGGTCTGCAATAAGTGTCTATGGCAAAACGGTCAGCGCGGCTTGAGAAGAATCTCAACAGCGCATGTTGTATAATGTTTATAACGCGGTTTTGGTTACAGTAAACCCTAACATAATTATTACAATGTGTATGCAAGCCCGAGATCCTTGCTTAGGCCGAATACCTTTTACACACGCTATCATTGATGAGGCCGGCCAAGCTAACTCTGGGGGACGCCTATATGGCTTTATCCCATTTGCACTTGCCAAGATGGGGAACAGTTGATATTTGGGGGGGACACAAAACAGATTGCCTCCCTTCTACCCAGTGATTGACCCTAACAGAGAGCTACCGGTTATGTCCTTAATAGCGTTGCCTACTGGATAAAAAAATTCAATTGATGTCTCTCCCACAGATTGTTTCCGCATGCACCCCTGCTTGTTACAGAACAGTATATATATTTCTGTACGGCAGAAAACTCCACACCCAACTTAAAAATTCCAACCGAGATAGGTATCACTTGCGAATTCCGTTCCCCAAGAAACACCATCCTAGTGTGTTGCTTCCAGTTGACAGTTTGGAGGAACAAATCGCAGGCGGTACCTCTTGG
>JASAMX010023223.1:0-17666 GCA_030248175.1 Microlaimidae sp. YZB2_3 | reverse complement strand
TGTACAGTTGGACATTCTTTTTTATTATATATTCTTGTTTATATAGTAATGCTGAAATCATTTTTGATTCTGTAATTAAATTTTAGAGGAAGTTGTTCAAATAGATGAAGCCCTTTTCAAGGGTGTTCGCAAGTACAACAGAGGACGGATTCTGGATGGAAATAGGGTAAAAATAACGTTTGCATAACTGTATAGGTTATTTATAACTTTAATAGATGAGTTAGTGATGCAGTTGGTCAACATTATAAAGCAAATAAAAATTTTAAATAAAAATATATAAAAAAAAGCCATAACAATTTTTTAGGTCGATGGCAACCGTCGTGACAATTATGGCGACAGAGCCAACGGGTATTCGGAATGGTACGGCACCGTCTGGATGGAATAAATGAGCAGCAGTAAATTCAAACATTTATATTTTTACATAGTCATTTACAAATTTTACACAATCATTTTGTCTTGCTTATAATAAATATATAATTAATTTATTTAAAAATATATATTTTTAAACATATTTTTAAGGATGTTTTATGTACACTGATTGTTTCCCACATAGCTCCCCGGTGCATCATCTGTTCTGATGAATGGAGAGCGTACATGGGATTGAACTTGAACTCATGGTGCAAACGGACAAAATCTTCAATATGGTTAAGACGTCTTACAAAGTATTTTTTTAATTTAATTCAAATCATATGAATTTATTTTTTTAATTTTACTACCAAAAATATAACTCTAAAGCAAAATATATGTAATAACATGCAAACACATTTTACAATATTTATTTTTAATCTTGCTTTCAGCCACAGAACCGTTAATCATTCAAAGAATTTTGTCAATCTGGTTACTGAAACACACACCCAACTCATCGAAACCTGTTGGGGTCATGCTAAAGCAAGAATCATAAAGCTCAAAGGGTAATTTGACTTTTATGAACTCATTAATATTTCATAATACTAAAAAATACTGTGATAATGGTAGTAAGATGAGGAATAATTTAATAATAATTCAATAATATTATTTCATTGGCCAACTACGATTTATAAAGTTGAATATTATCATATTGTTTTAGAACCTCCAAAGCCCTTTTTCCATCCCACCTAGCTTGGTACTGGTGGCAGAGTACTGGTGGCAGAGCTTGGTACTGGTGGCAGGCAGGCTTTGGAAAAGCTGAAGCTCCAATGAGGTATCTTCTTCCCATATTGGCAGAAATATATGAGCAAGAATAAAAAAAACTGTTTTAACGCACTTTCATGCATTTTATGATGCAATTTCCTATGCACTGTTGATATGTTTTTAATTTTTATTATTTAATTGTTTGATATTATCAGTTATATAATTTTGTGTTGCAAAAAATGTTGCCATACTTTTAATTTTTTTAGTCATTTTTAATAAATAGACAAAAATTTTTTTATTATGGGTTGCTCACTTAAGTAAAATAGTTGTATGTTGCCAAAAAATACTTGGTGATATTTATGATTTGTGTTAAATAAAAAAATTTGTGTGAGCAAAAAATTTGCTTTTATTGTATACAATATTTTTTTTAAAAGATGGACAAGTTTTTACTTTGTTTTGTAAATACAAAACAGGCAATATGTTTATTAAGTATGGTAAATGTGTAGCAAAATGCTTTTATATTTTATTGTTTGTTGTGTCAAATTAAAATTGCTGTAATGTTTGATATTTTACAAATAAATCTATAATACATTGTGTAATGACTGTAAAATTCAAAATATTACTAAATTTCAATAAAAATATATAATTTTAAAAATTTTTAACCATTAAAATTAAAAAAACAAGCAAAAAATTTATAAAAAACTTTGTTGTTGGAATTTTTTAATGTTGTTTTTGAAAAAAATGCTAACAGTCCATGGAATAAAAGTCCATGCGTTTTTTTAAAGCAAAAATAGGCAGTTTAGATTCCCAGTCTCAGTCTCGAACCTAAATTTGTCCCAGTCTCGGCCCTGAAAATATGGCACCACGTTGGTAATGGTTTATTTTTAATATACCACTTACCATCTGCGATTTTTTTAAAGAAATTTCAAAAAAGTAAATAAAACAGGTTTTTTAACAAAATTTTTAAAACATAAATAAAAAAGAAGTTGGTGATTAATAAGGTTAACAAATTTAATGCAACATCAATCATAAAATGATTTTTACTCATTTTTATTGATTTAAAGTAATCAACACTTGCTCACTGCCTAATTTTTTAAAGATTTTACTTAAGAAAAATTAAGATTACCTTGTTACCACGACAGAATGACAATTCATATCAAATCAATGTGATTCTGACTGATTGTGTCAGGGTAATTACAATTACACTTGCTCAACGCCTAATTTTTTAAAGATTTTACTTAAGAAAAATTAAGATTACCTTGTTACCACAACAGAATGAGTCGCAATTCATATCAAATCAATCTGATTCTGACTGATTGTGTCATGGTAATTACAATTACCAAATAAAAAGGACTAGTTAAAAAGATATTGCAACCGTGATCAAATGATTTAACCTTTTTTTATTTTTAATTTTTGACCCATAATATCAGCACGGCATCATTTATTTTTTGTTCTTATTAATGTTTTTGTTTTGAATATTTCCTAATATGCTTTGCTCTAAAAATTGGCTTTCTAGCAAAGCAAATTAAAGTGAAAAATTTTAAAGCAAATTAGAGGTGTTTAGCTGAAGCAGAAATTTTGTACTGTATAGCATTTTTGAAAAGTATATATTGTAACCATTTTAGACATATTTTTATTTATTAATTATGCAGGGCAGGCATTCCATAAAAATGGGTATTGCTGTTCAATAATTTTACACAATATATTTTTAGTACTGTTTTGTGTTAATTTATTTGTTTTTATTAAAATCATTAAAAGCAAACTATTTTTATTTGAAATAAAACATTTAATATATTTTTATTTTTAATGACAAGAATTTGATTTGGCCTCAGGTAACTTTAAAATAACAAGCAATAAAATGTAACAGATATACTCAAAAAATAAAATTTATGTTTATTCAAAATAGAAGAAGTGCAGGGACGTACCCAGGGTTTCATTTTGGGAGGGGGCCAATTGTAGTACAAAAAAAATTTGAGGGGGGGCGAAATTTTGGGGGGACAGAGCACCCCCTTAATTTTTGAAAACGTTAAAAAGCAGGGATAAACGTAGATAAAGCTGTATAATATACTGTTTTTGGCCTAATAACGTGTTATTTAATGTTTTTAGCGGTAAAAACATGTTCTCTTAGTTAAAAATTACATTAGCAGACATTGGCAGAGCCTTGATTTCACAAAAAAAGGAATTTAGAGACCTTTAAGACCTCTTGGCTACACCCACATTGTAAACCAAATCACATGAGCAGCATCTCAACTCCATGGTTTTTAGGGTACCTACCTATATGAACAAAATCTGAGCCAATGCTATAGGTGGCTAGAAAATTTAGGAGGGGGAGGTACATAAATCAACCAATATGATTGTTTGTTTTGTTTTCTGTGTAGTACTTATTACTTATAAAAAATATTGTACTAATTTTGAAATAAAATTAGCATTAGGCAAGATAAATAGCAAGATATATGTATGTATACTATAAAAAGTGACTGCTGAGCGAAGCAAAGCGCAAAAATTTTTTGGTTTTTAGGGGGCAATTGTGGTACTAAAATTTTTTTATAGTTTGGCATTTGGCACCAAGCGATTAGCGAGGCGCTAGAAAATTTTGAATTTTTAGCCTCTGAAAACCCCCAAATTTTTCTGTTTGCTAATGTTTCACTGGGTTCATTACCCTGATCCAAGAGTCAGCTCTAAAGGATCCGCCAGGTACCACCTTTTGTGGGTGTGGGGTGAAAGTCCCTAGCCAAAAGCTGAATTTAACCTTAAACTTAACCTTAAATTTGAATTTAACTTTATATTTTTTTTAATTTTACATTTTTATAGGAAAATTTTGTTTCAGGAATTGAAGACCTATTAACAATTTTTGTAGGAGTACTATCTATAGGGATGTACCAAACATCCTTATCCATCTGTGGATTTTATATTGATTATTTTTATTTTGAAAGTATCTAATACCTAGTTTTTTGATTTCTAACCCCCACTCACACCAAAATTTTGAGGTCTAAATCAATGTTTCAGCAAAGTAAAAAGCTCAAAAATGTTATAAAAATGCTTTGTTAATTGAAAGTAGAGTTTTTTACCCAATTTTTTAATATTGAAAAATTATATGGGTAAAATGCAGTTCAGAACTAAAAATATTGTGGTAAGAATGCATTAAGTAGACATAAACTCTGCTTCCCCAGATTTTTGTTTAGATTTATCTGCATCCACTTTCACAGACGTCATAAAATGATATCTGAGAATATATCTAACTATATGTTTACACACCTGTGCATGATCTGGAAATGCCCCCTTGATTAATTGAGGATTCGTACCCCCCATTTTATTGCCCCCAGCTCAAAAATGAAAAAGTACCCAAAAATTATGACGCCATTTTTGACCTACAATGATGCCATCATCACAAATCCCATCTTAAAAAAGTTGCCCCTCCATTGTGGAATTGCACCCCCCCCCCCTAATAAAAATCCCAGGAGGGGCAGTGCACAGCTCTGTGTTTATTCTTTAATAATTTTTAATTAAAATAAAACTGACCTTTTAATTACACAGTTGTATCTTGCATGAACAGGGCGGTAGGTAAATCCATTTGAGGGCCTACTTCCTCCAGGATAAATCCATCTTTCAGGATGCACAATGATGAGATTCTCGCCTGGAGGTGCATCTTCAGCAAAAAGAAGTTGGCACTGGAAACATTTTTTGTGAGCCGTAAGATTCAGTGCCTTTGTAAGCTGTTTATATATTCTATAATTATATAACAAAAAAATCAGTACCAATAATTTCCACTATGATCAGAAACATCAAAAATTATTAAAATTATGTCAGAGTTAATTAAATTTTAAAATTAAAAATAATGTTATTAAATGAAGCTAAAAAAATTACACAACAATAAACACAACAAAAAGAATAAAAACACAATATTAATTTTTTTATACTTGTAAGTGCAGAGTCCAAACTTATTTCCACTGTGATGAATATCACGCACATTTACTGATTTGGGAGACCCTATTAGCTTCAATACTTTGGTAGTTGGGAAATACAATGAACTAACAAGGTCTTCAGCAAGCAAAAGGTTTATTCTAGGATCTAAAGAAATTTGTCATTGTATAAAAACAATTTCTATAATATTTAGAATTATTAAAGGCAAAATAGCCATTTATTTTAATTTTTTAAAAATATTTTCTAAATTTTATATAAATTAAAATAAATATGAAACATTTACCATTATTGTTTGTTTTAAATACATATATTTTAGGTGTTGGAATTTTACAATCAGATTATAGATTTTAATTTATTTTATAGATTCATTTTTTAGATTTTTAGATTTTAATTTATTTTATAGATACATTTTTTCTTATGTATTTTTTATGTATAAAAAACAAACCATAAATTAGACACTACATAAAATAGGGGAAGGGGACACCTGCACAAGTTTATTTTAAAAATGGTGAACATCCACGTTTTTATATTCACATTTATTTTTTAAAATAACCAAAAAACTAAAAAAGTTTCATAAAAGACCAAATACCAAATACCAGTGAAAATTACGAAATATATTTTTATGTTAATATTAGAATGCGAAAATGATGGGAAACTAAAAATAATGGAGGGGGCACAGCCATCACTAAAAAGGTGGTAATAATGCTGGACCCTGCATGCAAATCAATGGCAAAGCCACTACACTTTGAAATTTACAATTATTTTTGAAAATAGGTAAGAAAATAAAAATTTTGTAAAATTAGTCAAAAAAAGCCAGATATTTTCTGTTATTATTAAGCAAGCACATTGGGAATGGTTGGGACACAACGACTAATAAAAACAGGGGTCAAAACCAAGCTAGGCCATGCAAATTTATTTTGGATTTGGCAAAGCTTCCACGTTTTTATATTTGCAATTATTTGCAAAAACAGGTGTAGAATTTTCAAAAAATTTGACAAAAAACAACAAAAAAAACAAGATTGCTTTGTTTAATACTTTATGAAAACATTATTTATTTAAAACATTTTTAATTTATTTATTTAAAACATTTTTTATATTCTATTGAGTTTTTTTTATCTGAGGGAGGAAGTTTATACTGCCTAAGAAAGCGGGAAGTTTTAACGTGTTTTTTAAAGCAACGCATACTGGGGGGTCTAATGCTAAGCGGTCAAATGTTTAGCATTCAAATGCCTGGCGTTCTAATACTGGCAATTATTATTATTAATGTGATCAAATGCTCAGCAATCAATTGCTGGCGTTCAAATTTCCTAGAATCAAAATTACTCTTAAAGGTTCAAGCGACTTTTTGATTTTTAGCCCACTAATTCAAATTCAAAAAATCGGTTCATGAAAACAAGTTATTACTTGAAAATAAAAAATTAGCATTTTTAGTGACAATCAAAATAATCTGGAATGCTTTGAAATGGCCTTACTATTAAATGGCATAATTTTTTGTGGAAAAACTTTTTGACTAAACCCCCTTTCCCTCCTTTATGCTAGGATATGCCAATAGCATAGGTGGTCAGCTTTCCAGATTTTCGGGAGTATACCTGACCCCCAAAATTTAAAGGGGGGGGGTGTCCCAAAATTTTGTTTTGGGGTATACCTCAAATACCCCATTTTCAGGGTTTTTAGATTTAAACTTTTACACCAAAAAATATTTTGGAACACAGGCTAAAAAACTTTAAAATCATTTTATTTAGTTTATTATACCTTTTTTCGTGGAGAACTGCTGCTAATGTTCTGTGCTTGCAAGTTTCTACTGCTTCCTTTTGATCCAGAACTAAAATTAATATATTTTTAAAACTAATATATTGAAAAAGCTTGCGCGCAACCAGACTTTTGAAAAAAAGGGTGCCCACATCAAACTCTGAACAAAATTTAATCAAAATTTTTTCAACAACAAGCCAGTTTTTCAAAAAAATTTTCGCAGTTTTTAACCTATTTTGGACCTAATCTTAACTAAATTTTGGATTTTGTCCTTTTTCTTGTTTTTTTATATTTTTTGCACTACTGCAGTTTAAGTAAACTACTTTACCCCTTCTGTGCTCATCATTTCAGAAATGTCCCTGTCTCCTCTTCCCCGTTAAAGCCAGGGGGCAGTGCACAGGTCTTATAAGAATAAATGAACAGGGTCATTGAAGCTAGGGGATGTTTACCCCAGGTAAATGACATTAAAAAAAAGTTTAGCTAATTATTAAATTTGCTTCAAATTGTCAAAGCTTAACTTTAACCCAGACCTGTGCATGGTCTGAAAATGCAACCCCCTGCTTTATTGGAGGATTTGCCCCCCCTGCGCTGAAAAATAAAAAAAGTACTCTAAAATTATGGCGCCATATTTGACCTATAATGACGCCATCATCGCTAAATTTTTGCAATTTTTAGCCTATTTTGATGCATTTTAAGCCATTTTAGACCTATTTTTATCATATTTTCGCTTTTTTTTTTCTCTTTTTCCTTTTTTTTCTTTCTCTCCTGCTTGCCCCCTGTGCACCTTCCCCCATTTTGGAATTGCCCTTAACCAAAAAAACACCAAAGGGTGCAGTGCATAGGTCTGTTAACCATTTTTTTTTCACTGCCCAAAAATGAAATGATTAAAATGGAATGCACTCCAGAAAAAAAGATGGGTAAAATGCGTTTCTCAGATTTTAACCCCCCTCCTAAATCCGGATTTAACCCACCATTTCGGATCCGGACTAACTTACCTGATGTATGCTGTCAATATCACACATATGCTAGGCTAGGTTGGGCACATATGCTAACATTAAGTTGAACATTTTTGTTTATTAAATGAAATATTATATAGAAAAATTATCTTCAGTAGTTTTATTGCATTCAATAAGTAAACACCTGAAATTATAAAAATATTATTACTTAATGTAACAACCCGTTTTTCCTTTGTAAATTAAAACAACTAGTGAAAACTTGAAATTAAAAAAAAGGTTGAAACAAGTAGACAAAAAACTCCTGTTTTGGAATACATTATCCAACTAAACAACTGGATTGGATATCCAACTGAATCAAGACAAAGAAGTGGTGTCCGGTCCGGGTAGGGTGGAATGGAAATATCTTATTTTAAATTGAAATGATATATATTTTAGGAAATATCTTATTTTAAATTGAAATAATATATATTTTATACCTGGACCATTTATGGTACACTGAATATCAGTTATATTTTTCTATTGATATCCACATTAATTCCTTCAAGTGGCAATTGATTTAATGTAATAAGTTCTTTGCTATTAGAACGCAGAACTGCAGGAGACAGATTTTCCATATTTGGTGTAAAATTAAAACTACAATAAAAGATGTAAGTTGCAGCTGTTCTACATTTAAAGACAACCAAGGTTAAGAAAACTAATACAACAAACAGTTGTAAATTTAGACAAACCGGTGTACAAAAGCTTTAGACCAATAATGTATCAAGGGGGAGCGCCATGGTGGGGTTCCCGCTGAGCCCCATTGACTTGAAATTGTGGCCTCTTCCCACTAAAAAAACATAAAGACCTTCTTTTTTCTCAACAATTCAAATTTTTTAAACTTCACCCACTTTCAGGAACCTAACCAGGGGGGAGAAGCTGCCGCCCCTGCCCCCCTCCGAGGAGGGCAGGGGGCGGCGGCTTCCCCCCTCAATGGTTGGACGGGGGAAAAATAAGGATAGTTGTTGGGCAGGGGGGGCGTTCCCCTTCTCAAAATGGTTGCTAGATAGTAAAATCTTTTAAAAATTCAATATTTTCTAGCACTTTGCTAATTGCTTGGCGCCAAACTCTAGAAGTTTTGGTACCACCAGATTTGTGCACTGCCCCCTGGGGTTTTATTAGGGGAAAGGGCAATTCCAAAATGGGGTGGGCTTGGGCGGGGGGCAACTTTTTTAAAATGGGGGGACAAGAAGGGGAGAAAACAAAACAAAGAAAAAAGGAGAAAAACAGAAAAAAAAACGAAAAGGGAAAAAAGGACAAAAAAAGCAAAAATAATAACTAAAAATAGGTCTAAAATGGCTTAAAATACATTGAAATAGGCTAAAAACTGCAAAAATTTTGCAATGATGGCGTTATTATAGGCCAAAAAGTTACAAGTTCCATATGTGTACTAAAATTCAATTTTACCAATCCACCCAGCCCACCCTTCCCCCCTCCCCAAAAAAAAATCCTAGAAGCTGTTTATTTATAACCTAATAAACAGCACTGGTGTACTCATGTGGCTTAGCTGGTTTACAACTTTTTGGGTTTGGGGAAGATAAAAATATTGGTGTTTTTAAACCATGAGTACATAATAGATAAATTTGGTGGAGAACGGGTGAAGGTTAACTTGCCCAAACTCTAAGATTTGGAGGGGAGCGAAATTAATCATTCCTGGCTCCTTAAATATAAAATGAATAGGATACTAGGTTAACTCTATACATAGGGATGGGGGTTGGGGAGTTTAACATCCCCTAAAATTCTGAGATGAAAGGTTTAGTCCTCTTCCACTCAAAAGTAGAGAGAGAGGAGATTAACCCCCTTCCAATTTCGGATTTTTATTTATCTTTTCTAAATCAAAAAACAATATAAGTAAAATGTACTTCAGAAAAAAACGATATCAATAAAAGGCCTTTTTTGGAATTTAACCCGCCCCCTCTAAATCCAGGTTCAACCCCTACTCCAAACCAACTTGCCCATGTATGATTAAAAGTTAACACCCCATAAATTTTGAAAATGTAAAGAAAATTGTGTTTAAATTTTAAAAGCTAACTCTATACATAGGCATGGGGTTGGAGCAGGGAACCTGGATTTAGAGGGGGCCTGATTTTAAAGATCCAAAAAAGGCCTTTTATTGATATCGTTTTTTTTTTCTGAAGTACATTTTACTTATATTGTTTTTTGATTTAGAAAAGATAGATAAAATTCCGAAATTGGAAGGGGGTTAATCTCATATCTCCCTACAATTGAGTGGAAGAGGACTAAACCTTTCATCTCAGAATTTTAGGGGATGTTAAACTCCCCAACCCCCATCCCTATGTATAGAGTTAACCTAGTATCCTATTCATTTTATATTTAAGGAGCCAGGAATGATTAATTTCGCTCCCCTCCAAATCTTAGAGTTTGGGCAAGTTAACCTTCACCCGTTCTCCCACCAAATTTATCTATTATGTACTCATGGTTTAAAAACACCAATATTTTTATCTTCCCCAAACCCAAAAAGTTGTAAACCAGCTAAGCCACATGAGTACACCAGTGCTGTTTATGAGGTTATAAATAAACAGCTTCTAGGATTTTTTTTTGGTGAGGGGCGACGGGTGGGCTGGGGGGATTGGTAAAATTGAAGTGTAGTACACATATGTAACGAGTAACTTTTTGTGCTGTAATAACGCCATCATTGCAAAATTTTTGCAGTTTTTAGCCTATTTCAATGTATTTTAAGCCATTTTAGACCTATTTTTAGTTATTATTTTTGCTTTTTTTGTCCTTTTTTCCCTTTTCGTTTTTTTTTCTGTTTTTCTACTTTTTTGTTTGTTTTGTTTTTTCTCTTCTTGTTCCCTCGATTTTAAAAAAGTTGCCCCCCGCCCAAGCCCACCCCATTTTGGAATTGCCCTTTCCCCTATAAAAACCCCGAGGGGGCAGTGCACAAATCTGGTGGTACCAAAACTTCTAGAGTTTGGCGCCAAGCAATTAGCAAAGTGCTAGAAAATATTGAATTTTTAAAAGATTTTACTATCTAGCAACCATTTTGAGAAGGGGAACGCCCCCCCCCCTGCCCAACAACTATCCTTATTTTTCCCCCACTCCCACCCTATTGAGGGGAAGCCCGCCCCCCCTGCCCCCCTCGGAGGGGGGCAGGGGCGGCAGCTTCTCCCCCCTGGTTAGGTTCCTGAAAGTGGGTGAAGTTTAAAAAATTTGAATTGTTGAGAAAAAAGAAGGTCTTTATGTTTTTTTAGTGGGAAGAGGCCACAATTTCAAGTCAATGGGGCTCAGCGGGAACCCCACCATGGCGCTCCCCCTTGATACATTATTGGTCTAAGCTTTTGTACACCGGTTTGTCTAAATTTACAACTGTTTGTTGTATTAGTTTTCTTAACCTGTGGTTGTCTTTAAATGTAGAACAGCTGCAACTTACATCTTTTATTGTAGTTTTAATTTTACACCAAATATGGAAAATCTGTCTCCTGCAGTTCTGCGTTCTAATAGCAAAGAACTTATTACATTAAATCAATTGCCACTTGAAGGAATTAATGTGGATATCAATAGAAAAATATAACTCATATTCAGTGTACCATAAATGGTCCAGGTATAAAATATATATTATTTCAATTTAAAATAAGATATTTCCTAAAATATATATCATTTCAATTTAAAATAAGATATTTCCATCTCACCTAATCCTGGACCGGATATACTTCTTTGTCTTGATTCAGTTGGATATCCAATCCAGTTGTTTAGTTGGATAATGTATTCCAAAAACAGGAGTTTTTGTCTACTTGTTTCAACCTTTTTTTTAATTTCAAGTTTTCACTAGTTGTTTTAATTTACAAAGGAAAAACCGGTTGTTACATTAAGTAATAATATTTTTATAATTTCAGGTGTTTACTTATTGAATGCAATAAAACTACTGAAGATAAATTTTCTATATAATATTTCATTTAATAAACAAAAATGTCCAACTTAATGTTAGCATATGTGCCCAACCTAGCCTAGCATATGTGTGATATTGACAGCATACATCAGGTAAGTTAGTCCGGATCCGAAATGGTGGGTTAAATCCGGATTTAGGAGGGGGGTTAAAATCTGAGAAACGCATTTTACCCATCTTTTTTTCTGGAGTGCATTCCATTTTAATCATTTCATTTTTGGGCAGTGAAAAAAAATGGTTAACAGACCTATGCACTGCACCCTTTGGTGTTTTTTTGGTTAAGGGCAATTCCAAAATGGGGGAAGGTGCACAGGGGGCAAGCAGGAGAGAAAGAAAAAAAAGGAAAAAGAGAAAAAAAAAGCGAAAATATGCTAATAATAGGTCTAAAATGACTTAAAATGCATTGAAGTAGGTTAAAAACTGCAAAAAATTTCGCGATGACGGCGTCATAATAGGTCAGAAATGGCGCCATAATTTTTGGGTACTTTTTCATTTTTGGGCGGGGGGGTAGCAATAAAACGGGAGGGGGTATCTTTTCAATAAAGCAGGGGGGGGCGTTTCCAGATCATGCACAGGTCTGGGTTAAAGTTAAGCTTTGACAATTTGAAGCAAATTTAATAATTAGCTAAACTTTTTTTTAATGTCATTTACCTGGGGTAAACATCCCCTAGCTTCAATGACCCTGTTCATTTATTCTTATAAGACCTGTGCACTGCCCCCTGGCTTTAACGGGGAAGAGGAGACAGGGACATTTCTGAAATGATGAGCACAGAAGGGGTAAAGTAGTTTACTTAAACTGCAGTAGTGCAAAAAATATAAAAAAACAAGAAAAAGGACAAAATCCAAAATTTAGTTAAGATTAGGTCCAAAATAGGTTAAAAACTGCGAAAATTTTTTTGAAAAACTGGCTTGTTGTTGAAAAAATTTTGATTAAATTTTGTTCAGAGTTTGATGTGGGCACCCTTTTTTTCAAAAGTCTGGTTGCGCGCAAGCTTTTTCAATATATTAGTTTTAAAAATATATTAATTTTAGTTCTGGATCAAAAGGAAGCAGTAAAAACTTGCAAGCACAGAACATTAGCAGCAGTTCTCCACGAAAAAAGGTATAAGCAGAAATGCAGAAATAAAATGATTTTAAAGTTTTTTAGCCTGTGTTCCAAAATATTTTTTGGTGTAAAAGTTTAAATCTAAAAACCCTGAAAATGGGGTATTTGAGGTATACCCCAAAACAAAATTTTGGGACACCCCCCCCCTTTAAATTTTGGGGGTCAGGTATACTCCCGAAAATCTGGAAAGCTGACCACCTATGCTATTGGCATATCCTAGCATAAAGGAGGGAAAGGGGGTTTAGTCAAAAAGTTTTTCCACAAAAAATTATGCCATTTAATAGTAAGGCCATTTCAAAGCATTCCAGATTATTTTGATTGTCACTAAAAATGCTAATTTTTTATTTTCAAGTAATAACTTGTTTTCATGAACCGATTTTTTGAATTTGAATTAGTGGGCTAAAAATCAAAAAGTCGCTTGAACCTTTAAGAGTAATTTTGATTCTAGGAAATTTGAACGCCAGCAATTGATTGCTGAGCATTTGATCACATTAATAATAATAATTGCCAGTATTAGAACGCCAGGCATTTGAATGCTAAACATTTGACCGCTTAGCATTAGACCCCCCAGTATGCGTTGCTTTAAAAAACACGAAAACACGTTAAAACTTCCCGCTTTCTTAGGCAGTATAAACTTCCTCCCTCAGATAAAAAAAACTCAATAGAATATAAAAAATGTTTTAAATAAATAAATTAAAAATGTTTTAAATAAATAATGTTTTCATAAAGTATTAAACAAAGCAATCTTGTTTTTTTTGTTGTTTTTTGTCAAATTTTTTGAAAATTCTACACCTGTTTTTGCAAATAATTCCAAATATAGAAAACGTGGAAGCTTTGCCAAATCCAAAATAAATTTGCATGGCCTAGCTTGGTTTTGACCCCTGTTTTTATTAGTCGTTGTGTCCAGACCATTTTTCCCAATGTGCTTGCTTAATAATAACAGAAAATATCTGGCTTTTTTTGACTAATTTTACAAAATTTTTATTTCTTTACCTATTTCAAAAATAATTGTAAATTTCAAAGTGTAGTGGCTTTGCCATTGATTTGCATGCAGGGTCCAGCATTATTACCACCTTTTAGTGATGGCTGTGCCCCCTCCATTATTTTTAGTTTCCCATCATTTTCGCATTCTAATATTAACATAAAAATATATTTCGTAATTTTCACTGGTATTTGGTATTTGGTCTTTTATGAAACTTTTTTAGTTTTTTGGTTATTTTAAAAAATAAATGTGAATATAAAAACGTGAGTGTTCACCATTTTTAAAATAAACTTTTGCAGGTGTCCCCTTCCCCTATTTTATGTAGTGTCTAATTTATGGTTTGTTTTTTATACATGAAAAAAATCATAGAGAAAAATGTATCTATAAAATAAATTAAAATCTAAAAATCTAAAAAATGAATCTATAAAATAAATTAAAATCTATAATCTGATTGTAAAATTCCAACACCTAAAATATATGTATTTAAAACAAACAATAATGGTAAATGTTTCATATTTATTTTAATTTATATAAAATTTAGAAAATATTTTTTAAAAAATTAAAATAAATCACTATTTTGCCTTTAATAATTCTAAATATTATAGAAATTGTTTTTATACAATGACAAATTTCTTTAGATCCTAGAATAAACCTTTTGCTTGCTGAAGACCTTGTTAGTTCATTGTATTTCCCAACTACCCGAAGTATTGAAGCTAATAGGGTCTCCCAAATGGGGTCAATGTGCCGTGATATTCATCACAGTGGAAATAAGTTTGGACTCTGCACTTACAAGTATAAAAAATTAATATTGTGTTTTCTTCTTTGTTGTGTTTATTGTTGTGTAATTTTTTTAGCTTCATTTAATAACATTATTTTTAATTTTAAAATTTAATTAACTCTGACATAATTTTAATAATTTTTGATGTTTATGATCATATTTGAAATTATTGTTACTGATTTTTTTGTTATATAATTATAGAATATATAAACAGCTTACAAAGGCACTGAATCTTACGGCTCACAAAAATGTTTCCAGTGCCAACTTCTTTTTGCTGAAGATGCACCTCCAGGCGGAGTTTTTTCATTTGTGCATCCTGAAAGATGGATTTATCCTGGAGGAAGTAGGCCCTCGAATGGATTTACCTACCGCCCTGTTCATGCAAGATACAACTGTGTAATTAAAAGGTCAGTTTTATTTTAATTAAAAATTATTAAAGAATAAACACAGAGCTGTGCACTGACCCTACTGGGATTTTTATTTGGGGGGGGGGCCACTGCAATTCCACAATGGAGGGGCAACTTTTTTAAGATGGGATTTGTGATGATGGCATCATTGTAGGTCAAAAATGGCGTCATAATTTTTGGGTACTTTTTTTCATTTTTGAGCTGGGGGCAATAAAATGGGGGGTACGAATCCTCAATTAATCAAGGGGGCATTTCCAGATCATGCACAGGTGTGTAAACATATAGTTAGATATATTCTCAGATATCATTTTATGACGTCTGTGAAAGTGGATGTAGATAAATCTAAACAAAAATCTGGGGAAGCAGAGTTTATGTCTACTTAATGCATTCTTACCACAATATTTTTTAGTTCTGAACTGCATTTTACCCATATAATTTTTCAATATTAAAAAATTGGGTAAAAAACTCTACTTTCAATTAACGAAGCATTTTTATAACATTTTTGAGCTTTTTACTTTGCTGAAACATTGATTTAGACCTCAAAATTTTGGTGTGAGTGGGGGTTAGAAATTCAAAAACTAGGTATTAGATACTTTCAAAATAAAAATAATCAATATAAAATCCACAGATGGATAAGGATGTTTGGTACATCCCTATATATAGTACTCCTACAAAAATTGTTAATAGGTCTTATATTCCTGAAACAAAATTTTCCTATAAAAATGTAAAATTAAAAAAATATAAAGTTAAATTCAAGGTTAAGGTTAAATTTAAGGTTAAATTCAGCTTTTGGCTAGGGACTTTCACCCCAAACCCACAAAAGGAGGTACCTGGCGGATCCTTTAGAGCTGACTTTTGGATCAGGGTCATGATTTCCGTGAAACATTAGCAAACAGAAAAATTTAGGGGTTTTCAGAGGCTAAAAATTTCAAAATTTTCTAGCGCCTCGCTAATCGCTTGTTGCAAAATGCCAAACTATAAAAAAAATTTTAGTTACCACAATTGCCCCCTAAAAACCAAAAAATTTTTGCACTTTGCTTGCACTAAGCAGTCACTTTTTATAATTATACATACATATATCTTCTGCTATTTATCTTGCCTAATGCTAATTTTATTTCAAAATCAGTACAATATTATTTATAAGTAATAAGTTCTTTACACAGAAAACAAAACAAACAATCATATTTGGTTGATCTATGTCCCTCCCCCTCCTAAATTTTCTAGCCACCTATAAGCATTGGCTCAGGATTTTGTTCATATAGGTAGGTACCCTAAAAACCATTGAGTTGAGATGCTACTCATGTGCTTTGGTTTACAATGTGGGTCAGGGTGTAGCCAAGAGGTCTGAAAGGTCTCTAAATTCTATTTTTTTGTGAAATCCAGGCTCTGCCAATGTGTGTTAATGTTAATTTTTAACTAAGAAAACATGTTTTTACCGCTAAAAACATTAGATAATACGTTATTAGGCCAAAAACAGTGTATTATACAGCTTTATCTACGTTTATCCCGGCTTTTTAACTTTTTCAAAAATTAAGGGGGGGGGGGCTCTGTCCCCCCAAAAATTTTGCCCCCACATTTTCAAATTTTTTTGTTCTACAATTGGCCCCCTCCAAAAATGAAACCCTGGGTACATCCCTGCACTTCTTCTATTTTGAATAAACATAAATTTTATTTTTGAGTATATCTGTTACATTTTATTGCTTGTTATTTTAAAGTTACCTGAGGCCAAATCAAATTCTTGTCATTAAAAATAAAAATATATTAAATGTTTTATTTCAAATAAAAATAGTTTGATTTTAATGATTTTTAATAAAAACAAATAAATCAGCACAAAACAGTACTAAAAATATATTTTCTAAAATTCTTGAATAACCAATACCCATTTTTAAGGAATGCCTGCCCTGCATAATTAATAAATAAAAATATGTCTGAAATGGTTTCAATATATACTTTTCAAAAATGCTATACAGTACAAAAAATTTCTGCTTCAGCTAAACACCTCTAATTTGCTTTAAAATTTTTCACTTTAATTTGCTTTGCTACGAAGCCAATTTTTAGAGCAAAACATATTAGCAAATATTCGAAACAAAAACATTAATAAGAAACAAAAAAATAAATGATGCCGTGCTGATATTATGGGTTAAAAATTAAAAATAAAAAAAGGTTAAATCATTTGATCACGGTTGCAATATCTTTTTAACTAGTCCTTTTTTATTTGGTAATTGTAATTACCATGACACAATAAGTCAGAATCAGATTGATTTGATATGAATTAGCGACTGATTCTGTTGTGGTAACAAGGTAATCTTTGATTTTCTTAAGTAAAATCTTTAAAAAATTAGGCGTTGAGCAAGTGTGATTGTAATTACCCTGACACAATCAGTAGGATCATTAATTTGATATGATACTCATTCTGTCGTGGTAACGAGGTGATCTAATTTTCTTAAGTAAATCTTTAAAAATTTAGGCAGTGAGCGAGTGTTGAATTCTTTAAATAAATCAATGAGTAAAGTGGTTTTATAATTAATGTTATAGTGTAGCTATGGTGCAACTATTTTATTATGTTTTTTTAAAGTTTTTGTTAAAAAACCTGTTATTATTACTTTTTGAAATTTCTTTAAAATCGCAGATGATTCATGATTACTATTAAAAATAAACCATTACCAACGTGGTGCCGTGTTTTAGGGCCCAACTGGGACAATTAGGTTCGAGACT
>JASAMX010023222.1:0-18780 GCA_030248175.1 Microlaimidae sp. YZB2_3 | reverse complement strand
CCCAAAATTAGTATGGGGTGATTTTTTTGTTTTTATTATTTATAAGCCGTGTTTATATTCGTTTGAAAGCTCTATGCGTGTTGATTTCAAAAATATTAATTTTGGACTAAAATTTTTTATGGTTACCCGGTTAAATACCCCCAAATACCCCCAATATTGAAAAATGGTAATTTTGTCATTTTTTTCATTTTAAGTGACATGTTTATACTCATATAAAAGCTCTCGACGCACTGATTTCAATAATATATGTTTTTTTAATTTTCTTCAGTGGTTACCCATTTTTGCACCCATCAATGTACCCCCTAAAATTTTTAAGAGGTGATTTTATTATAATACCCTCATGTTTATACTCATATCAAAGCTCTCGACACGCTGATGTCAAAAAAATTATTTTTAACTCGATTTACCCAATGGTTACCATTTTTACAACCAAAATGTACCCCAAAGAATTTTTTAAGAAGTTCATTTTTTTTTATATATTTATTCTAATACCGTTGCCTTGTTTGTAACTTTTATAAAGAGCTTTTAGACAGCGTTGATCCCAAAAATATTTATTTCACCTCGATTCAACCCAATGGTCATACCATTTTTTTACAACCCATAATGTACCCCCGAAAAATTTTAGGGGTACATTATAGATTAAAAATAAATTAGTCGGTCAAATCGAGTTGAAATATATATTTTTGGGATCAGCGTGTCTAAAGCTTTAATATAAGTATAAACATGACGGTATTATAATAAAATTACCTCTTAAGAATTTTAGTGGGTAGATTGATGGGTGCAAAATTGGGTAACCACTGAAGAAAATTTAAATACTATATATTTTTGAAATCAGAGCGTCGAGAGCTTTCATATGAGTATAGACACGTCACTTAAAATGAAAAAATGGCAAAATTACCATTTTTCAAAGATTGGGGGTATTTAGGGGTATGTAACCGGATTTAACTTTAAAAAATCTTAGTCTAAATTTAATATTTTTGAGGTCTGGACACATAAAGCTTTCAAACGAATTTAAGCACAAGTTCCTAAATAATAAAATCGAAAAAATCATCCCTTACTAATTTTGGGGGTACAAAGGGGTCTGTATTTTGGTTACCCGACCATTTAGAGAAAAATTTTTTATATTTTTTAAATCTATTTTTTAAACAATTATAACTCAACTGAATCAAATCTATATGACTTGAAATTCGAAACATAAATAGATAGAACTTGTAACGAAGAATCGATTGGTAGCGATGTAATACTTGCATAAAATTCTTAGAATATCAATTTATATAATTCAAAGGAAAAATTCTATTTGCAACTTTCCCCGAAGAAATAGATAAACCAGCACGTCATTATAGCAAATATTTTGAACGTTCTACTAACAGAGTCCGGCACAAAAGAGTCCCGGCACAAAAGAGTCCTGAAAAAAAATCATCGCAGTTGGCACAAAAGAGTCCTGGCACAAAAGAGTCCCGGCAAAAAAGAGTCCTGGAGAAAATGCGTTCATGTGCCCAAGCGCTGCGAGCGCTGAAGTCGGCACAAAAGAGTCCTGGGGCCTATTTCATAAAGACGTTTGTAAATTTTTATTTTACAAAACTCCGCCTATTTTTTTAAATTACATGATAGAGGATATAGGACACGGCAAATATTGATCGTTTAGCGAAGATAAATTGACGTGGTTGCGACCAATCAGTGCAGAGCAGTGCGCGCAGATGCTCCTCCTGGATTTATCGTGTAAAACCTTTCGTGTATTTTACAAAAAATAAGCGGAGAATTGTAAAATAAGAATTTACAAAGGTTTTTATGAAACAAGCCCCTGATGTTAATCGGAACTTCTTTTTTAATATTTACACTCGTTTACTATTTACGTTATTAATATTATTTTGTAATTTTTGTTTTCCTTATATTATTTCCTAAGTTTATAATTACTCTTTTTGTCTCCACACCTGCGGTCCTTCATGATAGGTGCCGAAGGTGCAATTAAACTTTTAAACGGAACCCATCCGAAATAATTATGACTCAATTTTGACAGGTCAATGGATGAAAAGGGAAAAACAAAATTAAGCCTTATTAAATTATGACACACTTTCAAAGTATACAAACCTGGCCAAAAACACCTCATTTTTAGTTGGTTATATAGTTGCGGATTTTTGGGAAGGAGAGTTTGAAGGAAGCGGGTACGACTGAGTTTAATATGACTTTCCAAGCTCCCTTGAGTTAAAATTTTAAAAAAGGCGTTTTGAGGAAGCTCAACATGAACTTTTTCGAGTTGCCAGATTTGGGTTTTTAAGATTCCTCTTCCCCACCAACCGGTCCCTTCAATATTGTAAAAGATATAATGTTTTTTTTAATGTAACACATTAGCCGTTTTGTAAAGTAACGTCGTCTTATTTGTTTTGGAATTTGTAAATAAATACCTTTAGCTGTACTTAAAGATAAATTCCATCAGGGTGAAAATAGATAAGTGGTAAAGTAACCACTAGTTTTTTGAGAAAATATCACGTGCAGAGAAACACATGACGCAACTAAATAATAATTGGTTACATAACCGCTGAAAACTTTTTTTAAATTTTTCTCGCTCACGGGTTTATTGTTTATTTCTTCCTGGCGGAGAGCGGTTACGCCCTTAATTTCACCCTGGAAGACTTTAGCTTTAGTTGTTTATCACATTCAAAGATTTCTTAAGAGGTTTCCACAAATAATACAATAATAAGCAAAAAAAGGAAGAAGGAGTTAAAACGGGGATTCACACCTTCAAACATTCAGTCTAAAATCTTACGCACAACCCAGCTTATAACACTGGCATAAAATCAATTTTTCACAGCTAACATACAATGTTCACACCTCAGCTGTCTTCCAATTTTGAGGTTGCGTCAAGAATTTCGCGGGTAAAAAATTAATGTTTTCAAGTATTTTTATTATTTAGTTATTAAAACGCTTAAAACTTTGTAAAGCGTTTAAAAATAAGAAAAAAATTATTGTTGTATTTGGATATAAATCATATAATATTGAATTAGTGTTTTTGTCATAATTGAGTGTATGTCAAACAAAATCATGTCTAAATAATGATTTTAGTTGGCATAAATTTTTTGTTCATTGTTAAAATATTACAATTTTTATCAAACTAAAGATAAATTCCATCAGGGTGAAAATAGATGAGTGGTAAAGTAACCACTAGTTTTTTGAGAAAATATCACGTGCAGAGAAACACATGACGCAACTAAATAATAATTGGTTACATAACCGCTGAAAACTTTTTTTTTTTAATTTTTCTCGCTCACGGGTTTATTGTTTATTTCTTCCTGGCGGAGAGCGGTTACGCCCTTAATTTCACCCTGGAAGACTTATAGGCAAATAAAATCTAGCTGACTGCGATATTTACAGTATTGATTTGACTATTTAACAACAAAAACATTCAAAATTTTTCACTAAAGCGGATTATTAACTAAGATTGTAACCAGTATTTTAATAATTATTTATCAAACCACTTAATTTGGAACTTTCGAAAATGCAAATTATTCGAAGGGCTAAAGTTGGTTGATTTATGTATATTTTGTAAAAAGGTGGAATTAAAAAAAATTCTGCGTTCTTATTTGTTTAAAAAAAAACACGTCATTACCGCACAATTTTAATTGGTCCTCTCATGTCTGCAATCTAATTTTCAGCGTCAGCCAGATATAATTCAACCATAAGCTTTAGTGTTTTAATCCTAATTGTAAGAACGACCGCAGATGTCATGCACTACACTACATTTATCTTCTATGCCTTGTTTGTTATATAATTTTATATTTTATTTTTATCCAGTAAATTAAGTTTGTTCTATAAATAATCAGCTCATGTGAGCTTTTTATTACAACAAGATGACCAGACCACAGGGACTTTTTGCGTGCCATTGCGCATAACTACAGGTTTAAAAAAAACAAAAAACACAAAAAAACACTCCGTCTATTTGGTGATTTTTAACCAAATAACGAGTAAAAAACAACCAAATATTGTTATACAACCGAACCAATACAGGTTTCTGTACTTTTTTACCAACTATTTAGTATTTTTTTAATTTAATTATTCTGTGTTTTTTAACCAAATATTTGGTTGTTTTTTCGAAACTAGTTGGTAATTTTTTACCAAATAGTGGCTTTATTATCAAATGCTTAGTGAATAGTGCTGTTTAATTTAACCAAATATTTGTCAACTTTTTACTAAATACTTGGCATTTGAATTACGCAAATTACACGAATTATTAATGCTAAATGTTTTATTTAAAATCCTTCTGATCATAACGCAATGCAAATAAATACACGAGAAAAGAAAATTTATTGAGCATAATTTTAAATGACATAGATAACACCAGAAAATACGCAGTAAGTAAGGTAAATATTTACTAAACTCAAAAAATTTTCTAGGGAAAAATAACAAAGCGATTTCAAAATGTTAAATACGATTTTTTTACTGAAACACTTTATTATTTATTTACAATAAAAATGTTGGTGATTAATTATTAGTTTTGTATTTGATTAAAACTTATTTGATTAGTCAATAATGATTCGTTAACACAACTACTACACATAATGAATTAAGCGTATAATTTTATGAAAATGCCCCCAGGTTTTAAGTTGTCGTTGAAATATTAGTGGTTTTCGAAAGAAAAATTTTTAAATTTACAGAAACTTTTGAAATTCTTTTGAAGTCTAACGCAAACGTTATCGCATACGAGGCAGTACATAGAATCGTTCTTTATCCCGAAAAACGTAAAACCACATTAAAAAATCTGGGTAACTATCTGGGTTTTTAACCACATTAAAAAATCTGGGTAACTTTTCTCCAGCTCGCTAATGAAAGGATTGAAAACTGTAATTATTGAAATAAACATTTGTTTTTCCAAGAAAAAAATAGCAACTTTAACAATTTTTAGCTAAAAATCCCTTAAATTAACTTTTCTTCGTTACTTTGACAAAGAGTCACAATCAGTATAAAATCAACGTGACGCATTTTGTTTGGATTATTTATGTGTTAAGATAAAAAAGTCACAGTTAGGAGTATTTTACGACGCTTTTGACTCATTATGTCGGAGTAACGACGTGTTGAAATACGCCATAAACTGGAAGACAGCTGAGGTGTGAACATTGTATGAGAGCTGTGAAAAATTGATTTTATGCCAGGACTCTTTTGTGCCGACCTCAGCGCTCGAAGCACTTGGGGGCATGAACGCATTTTCCCAGGACTCTTTTGTGCCGGGACTCTTTTGTGCCAGGACTCTTCTGTGCCAGCTGTGATTTTTTCAGGACTCTTTTGTGCCGGGACTCTTTTGAAGGTGAGCCCTACTAACATAGTATGTGGTTATCAACCTTTTAGTAAACCACCCTAAGAAAGAACTCAAAGCACCAAATTGTGATTTTTGTAATCCACCAAGAAAACAAAACGTAAGGCAATATGGCGTAACTTGGGACTTTGATCTTAATCCAAAAAGTAAAAACATATTATTTTAATTTATTTGATTTCAATGCATTTCATTTAAAAGTTCATAAGAACACCAATTCAACATTTTTCAGTATCAGGTTATTAGTGTTCATTCGGAACCACTATTTACCAGCCATGTTTAAAAATAACAAAATATAAAAATAAAACTATATTTAGTTTGACTAACACAAAAATATCCGGGTTTACATTCATTTTTTTACCAAAATTTGGCAAAAAAAGTTGGCACATACATACACAATTTTTCTAACCAAATTTGGCTTTTTTCAGCTAGTTCGATTGATTACATAGTTATTTCTAATGCAATTTAAGAAAGTTGAATGAAGCCGATCAAACTTAGAACTGGAGCTTCAAGCCACAAATGAAAACCTTAAAGTTAAAATCTCGCTAAAATTATACTTAAGTTTAAGTTAGAACTTTTTTATAGCGTCATTGGGCCGGCTATGGGTGCCTAAACCCGATTGATCGCCCAAAACGCTATATTCACAGTGTTGCTAGGATAGAATTTTGATTCAAAGCCCCACTTTCCATGAAGGATTTATAGGAATGTAAGATTTATACACCCTGTTAACGACTTATCTCATATCAAGTCCCTAAGCCTGCTTTTGGCGGGTAAGACTGCTGCTTTTACCGCGGGAAGACTTGTTTTTAAGCCTAAACCATTTTTTTTTTAATTTTAGGTTCTAAGTTACCATTTTAACGGCGCCAAGTTTACAAAAGTTTTACAACGGCTTCATGCTTTCAACTTACTCCCTAGATTTCAAACACGTTATTAGTTTCTTTTCTTTAGTGTTATATTGCGGTTTCCCATGTATTTCTCCACGGAAAGTCGCTGCACGAGAAAATCAGTAATGATTGCAGGAGAAATTGGGTTTGCTAAAAAAAAAAGTCGAATACCATTCGACTCTTCCTGCAAAATTTTGTTAAAAAACTTAATGTATAGCCGGAGATTTTTCTTGTATTATAGATTCTTTATATTACTAACAAAAAATTTGAAGTTAAATAACCTGTGGATGTAGAAGCTACAGTTATGGTGTAAATGCTACTCGTATATCCGTCGCAGTTGCAATCATCACCGCTGCCTCCATTACCCGAAGCCCAGGCATAAATAATTCCTTGGCATTCTTTGGTCATTTCAGATATTAAAATAATTATTATACTTTAATCAACTGTTTTTTATTCTTACAAAGTACAATTTCTTTGCCCTAACTGATGCCGGATCATTAATTATGGGTGGCGCGTGAGCGCCACGAGGCGATTTAGCCCCGCGGTGCCGCGCCAACCCTTATTAGAAAACTTCGGTAAATTTTGAAAATCAGGACCTTCTTCTTCTTCTTCTTATTATTATTATTCCAAAGCTAAATTCTTAAAAGCGCTATTCCTCATTCGTTAATGATTGATCAAAAATAAACATGGGCTCATTGGAAGGGAAAAAAATTACGCAACTTTCTAGGAAGCACTTTTTTCATTTGGGTCCTTCGATTTATTGATCAAAATAAAAAATTAAAAAATGACAATAAAACTCCCAACCGCACAATAACCGCTTTTTGGCAACAATAAGGATTGTACAGAGCAGACAACGAACAAACCCTCATAGAAACCGCACAAAAAAGCAGAAGACGGTGCTCGCTTTTAATGGGTGGCGGAAACCAAACCAGTTCCCAGCGCCATATATTTCAACCACGCGAAAAATAGTAAAAACAACAAAGTACTTTTTTTTAATTCTTGCATTACTGATGACAAAATTAATTCAAAGTTTTATTTTTAAAAAAATAATAATAAGCATCGGTGTCGCGGGAACACCACTCGGCGGTTTAGCCCCACAGCACTGTGCCACACTATAATTAGAGAAGTTGGGAAATTTTTTTGTAATTTATGTTCATCTTCTTCTATTTATTATTATAATCCTAACGCTCATTACCTTAAAATCAATATTCTTTCATCGTTCAAGCGGCGATTTAACCCTGCGGTACCACACCAACTATAATCAGAGAATCTCGATAAAATAATTTATCATCTTCTTCTTCTAATTTTTTTATCCAAAAAATACAATTCCAATCATCGGTGGTGCGGGGGTGCCACACTGCAATTTAGCCCAGGGCACCGCGCCAACTATACTGAGAGACCGTGGGTAAATTTTCTAATTTCAAATTTTTTTTTTAACTTTTTTAAATTTATAGTTGTTTCTTACACATACAAATATAGTCTTCTAATTGAAAGAGTGGCGATTTCGCGCTTGTGAAAGATTTGTGTGAGTATGATTTTTTCAATTGACATTTCATCAGACTAAAAAAATGCAACAGTGCTGTGTGATTAGATCAATGTATAAACATGGTATAAACCAAATCAAATCAATGTATAAATATGGTACAAATTTTTATTCAGTGAGCAGCTGCCCAAACCAAATGCAAATTTTCTATAGTCCACATAATGTCTATCTCAGACTAGTCCACATCTTTTTTGTCTAAACATACGCCCGGGGAAAAATCGCCCATTTTTCCTGCTCTATTCTTAAAGATTTTTTCAAGGCTAGTTTTATTATCATCAAAAATATATAATACTTAATTTTTTATGTTAAAATGTGTTTATTACACATCAAAACTTTAGATCCTACGTAAATACATTAAAACAACTAGCATCACTGGCGAAAAACTTAATTATAATTTTACGGTGGTTCAACCCAGAGAATATGAAGCCGAAGATTTTTTACAGTTTTGTATAAGTCTTGAAAAAAAATTAAGTTCACAAAAAAATTTTGACAAATAATGAATGACATTATATTTTAATTGGTCATGAAATTAGTGTCAATCATACAAAGCGGAACTCCAGATCTCCGGAGAATATCACTCTAAAAAAACGATGTTATGTTAAAAATTTTGGCCGAAAAATGCCGATTCCTTTTCCATTTCGCCCGTTTTGGATTCCGTTAAGAATGGCTTTGGAACTAAACGGACCTGGACCTTCCATCGTTCTACCATTGTCTGTCGGTCCCCAACTGGGCACAGATGACGTATAAGTCACGATACTTATAGGCAAACCAAACGTGGGTGGTGCAATTGTGTACTAAATAAAATTTGGGCATTATGTGATAACCAATCAAAACAATCCCATTTATAATCCAAAATTTATAATCACCACGATATTTAATAAACTGATTTTTATAAATAACAGTAAACGTGAACATTTTAATTCATTTTAATTTCTTTAATTCATTTAATACATCTTCACAATGTCTCCCCCATATTTTATTCTCTGAAAAATTGCACCAGCCACATTGAATTTGCCTGTAATCTATGATTTATTATTATTATTGCATCGATCAATTCCAAAAAGGTTACATTCGTGTTCGTTTTATATGCTTAATCTATAGTTTATTAATCCATAAAATTCCAAGATTTTTTCATGGCCGCCAAATCGTCAAATTATTATGAAATTCCATTAAGCGAGAAAAAAATTTTAAAACCAAAAATGGCAAAGTGGTTTTTAAGCAAAATTGCAGGAGGAATGTCAAAACAAGAGTAAATAAAATTATTAATGCAGTACAGTACAAAAAAACTTGAACAAAAATTAAAATAACTCAAATTAAATAGTTGAAATAATTCAAAACAGAAATGTAAGGTAAATTTGATCATTTTTTTATGTTTTAACAATTTGCATTAACTCATGAGCTTTTATTCCTAGAGCAGCTAAAGACGTGGTACAGCCACTAAGACAATTTTATTCTAATGCGATAAAGTGCTTAAGCAAATGCTACGTCATTTAGTTTAATACCTTTTGTGGTTCAGGGAGAAATAAGGAAACAAACGCACACAGGCACTGACGCACGCACACACACATTGCGTATAGATAGACACAAATAATACAAAAATAATCAAATACTATTGTGGTTAAGATACAAGCTAATTTCTAGATAGCCTATAAATCAAACAAGCAACTGATGGTTAACTAATACGTCACCTAGCTGAAATGATGTCCACGTGACTGATGTTAATCTGCAGTGCTTCCCCCTCCAATCGGTCGGTGATATTCCCGTCCAGGATTCGGACTCCGCCTATTTTGGAGTCGTAGGCGATCCCTATTCCACACTTACTGTTGTTCGCGACCATGGACACCTACACATGTGGACTTGCACTCCCGCCTTTATGTTTGAGTGTTCTCAAAATTTTGATTAAAATCATCCGTTTGCGATTTGCTTCATGGGAATCAAAAGGGAAAAAATAAAAAAAAACAAAAAAAACCGGGGCGTGGTTTTCTGCACGGGCGTAAAAAATTTATTTTCGCTTAGCGTTAATTGGTTGAAAGTGCCTCTCTAGCTTTCTAAATCTGTATTTTTTGGTTGATTTTTTAAAAGCCTTCAACGTTCTTTGAGTTGGGACCTTTGCGACAAACGTTAAACGTTAAAAAACAAAGCAAAAAATAAATCTATTGGGGCAAAGCTAGGCCTTTTACGAAAAAATCCAACAGAAACCAATTGACTGAATTTAACAGTTTAAGAACACATATTAACTTTTTTTCTGCAAAATAATGATTATTCAACTATATTTTGATAAAAATATCCTTAAACCCCACTTTTTTAGTTTTTGTTAAAACGGTTGATACTTCAGCATCTATAAATGTTTTTTTTTGTATAAAAAAATCTTGTAACGATCTTCAGAAAATTCCAAGAGGTTTAAATAGTTAAGCTGAGTAAAAGCGACTACTGACGCTGAGTGCATTTCCTCGCTCGAAATGGCTGCGCGTTTCATTATCTTCCCCCTAAACACTGGACAACTCTATAATGATGGCTGCGCCTAGAGCAGAACCCAATCCCACGAAATTTTATGAATTGACGAGCGGCGGGAGTGTAAATCTCGGCGCACTTCTCCAGCGCAGCGGGTCCCGTGGTGATTGTCTTTGTTGAATCGCGGCGTGGGATCCGGATCGTCATCGTTCAGATCCCAGCTGGCGTGGGGATCAAAGTTCCGCGCCAAATCCGGATGGTCCGCTTGGACCCCGTCGTCGAGAATGGAGATACTCACGTCTTTTCATGCAGTTTAGCAAAACTGGTAAAAAGATTTAACCCGTTCCCGTGATTGCCTTTTCCTCGGTGAAAAGTGTTTTTGTAAATGTATTAATTTTTGTTATTTTCGCTGGTGATTAGAATGCGGTCGCAATGGTCCGCACCAGGGGAAAAGGCAATCTTGCGAAAACACTCCGATTACCGGCGAAAATAACGGGAATTAATACATTAAAAAAACTTTTCACCAGGAAAAAGGCAATCACGGGAACGGGTTAAGGCAAGTTCATACCGGAATGACAAGTGACAAGTGACAACACTGTCGCTTGTCACTGCGGTGTGAACGCGTTGTTACTTAAATCTCCGGTGCAATCTGGAAGGGTTACACTGGAGGTTCAAGAAACCGAAGGAACTTGGAGCCCTAAAACTTAAGCCGAAGGAACTTGGAGCCCCAAAACTTAAGCCGAAAGAACTTGGAGCCCCAAAACTTAAGCCGAAGGAGCTGCAAATCGAGAAATTGAAACCAAAATTTTAAAAATAGCTAAAATCAATACCTAAGCTTTAGTTTAAGTCTAACCACAACCATGTTTTTTTATTTTCGGCTCCAAATAATCATTTTGATGGCTCCACGTTCCAACATTTTATATGGCTCCAAGTTCCCTGTCTCCTTTACCAAAATTTTTTGTACCACGAAAAAGTCTATGTTTAGTGTACAAGTTAAAATTGGATTGGAATTCAAATTTAATTGATCTTCTCTTGTTCATATACATGTTCAGAATTTTTTTATTCGGTTTTTTGTAAAAGGCAGAAACTAAAAAAGATTATTTTGTTAAATGTCATACATCAAAATTTAAATTGTTTTAATTTTAATTAGAAATATTTTTATAATGTGATTATATATTTTTTAATTGTTGAAGTACATTAGCCAATTTTTTTAAGGTATCAATTGCTTATTTCTCATTGGAAGTCGCAAATCCTATATTGTGAAAAAACTGTTTAACTAGCTTTTTGGTTTAATTTTCTTAAATTAAATTATTACTGTTTTTTGGGGCATAAAATTCAGTGCAATGTGTCTTTTACTTATTATGTCTTTTCTTAGATGCAAATTAAAAATACAATACGATGTCTCCATAGATTTTTGTAAGTTATCTAAACGTAATTTTTAATTTTTTATACTAAAGGCTGGGCATACTTATGACAAAACGTCCTTTGGACTTTGTCCAAAGGAAAAATTTAGAAAAGGCAAAACGTCCTTTGGACTTTTTCCTTTGGACAAAATATAAACGCTACTTGAAATTTGTCCTTTGAACAAAGTTCAAAAGACAAAATCCGAAGGAAAAAGTCCAAGGAACAAAAAGTATGAACACGTTGTCCTTTGGACAAAATCCAAAGGACGTTTGGACGCTGTGTTTGTCCGGACTTTTGTCCTTTTGACTTTTCCCAAAGGACGTTTTGTCATTAAGTATGAACCAGCCTTAAGAATATCGATGTGCATTGCATTGATCTATTGCACAATAATTACAAAATTATTGTACACTATTGCCGCAGCGAGCAAAGGAACTCATGTTCCAGTGTTGGGAATAACGATGTCGTATTTTTGAGGTAAATGTTTAATATTAATTTTGGCTTAGTTTATTTTAATATTATATATTTTGGCTTGTCTTATAATATTATATGTTTTGGCTTATTTTATTAATACAAGTAGCCCGTGTCAGCCATACGGCTGACAAATAATTTTTCCCGCATTTTTTATATTCATTTACTATTTTTTTTTCAAAATTCAATCTTTTTATGCCATTCCCGTGACTGTAAGCTTTACAGTGATACCTCAGTTACCCACTCTAATTTCAGTTGGGGAAAGGCGTCTTTCCCTCTTTTTATGAAAATATGTTGTCCAGCATAAAGATGTCCGTGTTGATTTTTTACTAATTTCAACCACCTTATGATGCTCCCTGAACTATAAGGTTTCCCATAATATCTCATCTATCCTCATTTTTTCTGTGGTTGGGGAGGAAGGTTCTTCCATCTTTGGTAAAAATATGTTGTCCAATATAAAGATGTCCATGTTATTTTCTTAAAATTTTAACCCATTTATGACATTCTCCAGACTGTAAGCTTTGCAATGATACCTCATTTAGCCCAATTCGTTTTGTGGTTGAGGAGAAGAAATGCGTTGTCCAGCATAAAGATGTCCTTGTTATTTATTTTTTGAAAAATTCAAGCCTTTTATGACATTCCTTGAAATTCCAGCTTTGCAATGATATCTTATTTACCCCAATCCTTTTTGGGGTTAAGGAGAAAGGTCATTCCTTCTTTTAGTAAAAAAACGTTGTCCAGCATAAAGATGTCCATTTTCATTTTTCCAAAAACATGATATTCTGCTTTCACATTGGCGAATTACTCTTACCAATAAGTTTGAGCCAATTTGAAGATAAAATTTTTTCAACTTTCAAAGTCCATAGGGCCCTGTTATTGTGAAAAAGTGTTGTCCAACCAAGAGATGTCCATGCAATTTTTTTTAATTTCAACCCCTTTATGACATTTCCTTGTCAGTAAGCTTTGCAATGATATCTCATTTAGCACAATCCTTTTGCTGATTGGGGAGAAAGGTCGTTCCTCTTTTTAGTAAAAAAACGTTGTCCAGCATTAAGATGTCCATGTTAATCTTACCAAAAAACATGACATTTTGGTTTTACATTGGATAATTACTCTTTTCAATAAGTTTGAGCCAATTCAAAGACAAAAAATTTTCACTTTCCAAAATCCATAGGTTCCCCTTTTTGTGAAAATGTTTTGTCCAGGCTAAAGATGTCCATGTAAATTTTTCTCTAAATTTGAACCTCTTTATGACATTCTCCGGACCGTAAGCTTTGCAATGATATCTCATTTAGCCCAATCCCTTTTGTGGTTGGTGAGCAAGGTAATTCCCTTCTTTAATAAAAAAAACGTTGTCTAATATAAAGATGTCCATGTTCATTTTTCCAAAAACATGATATTCTAGTTTCACATTGGCGAATTACTTTTACCAATAAGTTTGAGCCGATTCTGAGTCAAAAATTTTTTTAAGTACCAAAATCCATAGGGTTTGGTGAAAACGCGTTGTCCAGTATAAAGATGTTCATGCAAGTTGTTTCAAAATTTCAACCCCATTACGACATTTCCTGGGGTATAAGCTTTCTAACGTTACCTCATACACCTTAATCCATTGGGTGGTTAGGGAGGAGTTAGGGAACACCCAGTCAGACACACACACACACACACACACACACACACACACACACACACACACACACACACACACACACACACACACACACACACACACGCAAACGCACACGCACACGCACACGCACACGCACACGCACACGCACACGCACACGCACACGCACACGCACACACAAGACACAGACATTACGTCTATTTATATATAGATTATACACTTTCAATTGTTTATTTTAATATCATTTAATTGTATATTATATTATATACTATTGCGCGTCTTTTATTTCCGTTTTGCCAAGCTGGTACTCACTTTTCCCGGTAATTCCTTGCTGCCAGACTGGTATCACATTTAGATCCAATTTCTGCGGTGAATCAGTATTGATTAAGTCGTGAAGATACCACATGCGCGGCCAGTAAGGATCGTTGGTGACGAACGAAGATTCCAGGTCCCTTTTAATCAAGTCCCGTTTGCTCCTCCTGAACGGCCATTGGGGAACTTGGAACCGGTGGAGTTTTAATTCCGCCATTTTTTTTAAACTATAGGTAGTAAAAATAGGCTGAAAGAATGAAAGCTAAAAGTAGAAAGCACAACGTCTACAATAAATTTAATATAATCAAATCAAAGGTTTTGAACTTATTTCTATAAGCTACGTCTCTAATTGTTTCCTGTCACTGTGGCCTGGTTCAGAACAGAGTGACAAATGACACCGCGTTTACACCACAGCCAAAAGTGAAAATGGAACGATGTAAACTAGCGGGGAATGCGTTGTCACTTGTCATTTCAGTGTAAACGAGCTCTAACAGAATAGGACTTTATAGACGAAAACTTTAGACCCCTTTTTTTCATAAACTACAGCTAAAACTAACGCCTGAAACACACAAATGGTGACCTAAGTCTAATTTTTAAACTCTGTAAAACCTAATCGGACCATAAAAATTAAACGATTTAGGGTCGATGGAGCCTTGGGAACTTGGAGCCAAAAATAGGGAACTTGGAGCCGTAAGTAGGGAACTTGGAGCCGAAAATAAAAATCGCTAAAACGTTTACCTAAGCCTAAGCGAAACCTAAATCTAACCCCAAACCAATTTTTTCTTAAAGGCTCCAAGTTCCCATTGCTCGTGGCTCCAAGTTCCCAAAAATTTCTCATGGCTCCAAGTTCCCTGCTTGTGGCTCTAAAGACCCTGTACCAATTAAACTATTTTAGGATTGTACTTTCAGGGTTTTTGGAGCCGTACACCGGGAATTTTTAACCGTCAGAAAATTCGTCGTCACTACGGCAAAATGAACCACAGTTGGAATAAAATATGTGCGCCTGTGACTTGTTTTAAATTGAAAACAGGACCCTTATAACTACAAAATGAGTCACAGTCACGTGTATTTTATAATGACAGTGGCTCATTCTGCCGCAGTAACGAGGAATTGTTCTCTAAGCTTCAACTTCCGGCTTCAAGTTCTCTGTTTTTGGCTTCAAGTTCTCGAGGCTCCAATTTTTTTAAAACCTCCTCAACAAGCGGCTCCGAGTTCCCATTTGCCTCAATAGCGTCTGCGGATAAATCCCTCGAACTTTGGGATGATCGCCGATCTCCGTTTCGGTTTCTCGCTTCTCCCGTATTAAAAGTCCATCGTCGGAGGATTTGAGCAGATAATGATCGTCCAGACCCCGCATGGGTCTCAGGAATTCGTAGCCGTGCCTCCTGGCAATGCTGCGAGCCTCATTTTCACTTCCTATGACGTATAAACTTCGCTGCTTTTGTATATAATTTGACAAGGTATGTATACAATAGGAAGGAGTAAATAAAAAAATTAGCTTTATTTCTTTAAGCAGCAAGAGGAAGAATCTTGGAAAAACCACAAAAATATATAGTACAACATTGCGTATATATTTTTGACAGAATTACTACAATTTTTAATTCACCGCGAAAATTTGGTAGTAATAAAAACATATTGTTACAAAAGCCTGGTGTACATTCACTTCCTATTGTTGCAATATTTTGATGGAGTTTTCATAATTGATTTTGTTCGGATTGTATATTTTTAAAGCGAAAGTACACGCAAGTAAAATATCAAAGTGCTGGAAAAAAAGAGATGTATGTGTGTTTATAGAGCCGCATTCTTAAAGCGAGATTAACCAAGGGTTAAGAAAAAAAAACTTTATTCGACTGCTTATTGGCTATCTGACCACCATAAGCCTTGCCTTTGTCATTTTTGCAATTGTGATCGGTCAACATTTTCCACGTAGTCAAATGAGCAGTCGAATTAATTTTTTCTTAATCCGAAATTAATTGCGCTTTATGAATGCTCCAGATTTTTATGAATTTTTTTTATTTTATGAATTTTTACATTTTTACATAAATTTACAAATTTACAAATTTTTTACATAAATTTTACATAAATTTTTACATAAATTACATGAATTTTTACATAAAAACAACGAACGAATGAAACTTGTTTCGTTGTTTCCAGTAGCAGATGAGATTTTTTAGCTTTCTTTAATTTAACATTTTTTTAAGGTTAAATTCAGCTTTTGGCTGGGGATTTTCACCCTGTATCTACGCAAGGTAGTACCTCACAAAAGTCTGCTGGTATATCTGACGGTGCTAATAAAGATCCTAGCCAAAAGCTGAATTTAACTTAAAAAGATCCGATAGTGAACCACGGGGTCGCACCTTTAGTTTTTCAAAGGCCCCCGCCAGCTGAAACGAGCAACTTATGTTATTAATGTTTCGCTGGGTTCATAACTCTGATCTAAGAGTCAGCTTTAAAGACTATCGCTTTAACATTTTTTTAACATGCCAATTATCTATCCGTCCGTAGACGAGCATTAGAATTTTATTTTCTTTACACGGGAAATTTCCTGTGGGCATTATTAAAAACCCTATTTTTTAGGCTTTGTTGGAAGAGGAGTCTACAATCGTAAGGATAGATTCCATAATGTACTTTGTAATATATACATGATATGTATCCGTGATATAATATACCTGACCTTGCTAAATACTAGGAGCTATGGCAGTTGCATTCTAATCTCATTCACAAACTCAAAAAATAATAAAGTTTTTTAAAAAACATCAGTTGTATTATATATAAAAACAAAAAAATCTAAACCCTAAAGCCAACGTTTAGTCGATTATATGTTGTGTTCTTGAAATTACTTGTTTAAATTTATTTTGTTGAAAAACGGAAAAAACATACAAAAAGCTATGGTTGAATTATATCTGGCTGACGCTGAAGATTACAATGCAGACATGAAGGGACCAATTAAAATTATGAGTTAAGCATCGGTGTTTTTTTAAAACCAATAAGAACGCAGAATTTTTTTTTAATTCCACCTTTTTCACAAAAAAATACAAAAATTAACCAACTTTAGCCCGTAAAAAATTTCCATTTAGATTACAAATTAGGTCATGTAATAAATATTTATTAAAATACAGTTTTTAATCTTTGTTATTATTCCGCTTTAGTGAAAAATTTTGAATGTTTTTATTGTTAAATAGTCAATTCAATACTGCAAATCTCGCGATCTATCAGCTAGATTTTTTTTTTCGCTATAGTTAATACCGCACTGAGATTCTATGTACCTTTTTCTGTTCTAAACTAAATAAAAAGAATTAAATTACATTTAATCACCTAATATTCTTGTCATTTAATGATATTTTTTAAATTTCGGTTTTTAAATTTTTTATTTTTTAACCATCCATGAGTTGAGTTTTACACAACCCCTCAAAACCACAATAAATTGGTAAAATGGTGAATATGAAAACGTCAAATAATAAGAGGATATTCTAAAAGAATAATAGGAAAGCTAAAGTTTGTCAACAGTAATAATGTTAAAAAATTTATAAGGACATTGGTCTTTCTTTTTTTAGCTCATTAATATTTTGTTTATTGTGAAAAAAAAAACACATGCGTATCGCTAAGGAATTTTTTGCTGTGCGATATTTTTCCAGCAGGTCACACAGCTTAATTGATTGGTTGAATTTGGAAAAAATATTACAAAGGGGTACTGGAAATATGCTTTGCATCAAGTGTCTATATAAAATACATAAGAAATCATTTTTTAAAATTTCAAGGGTGAAGATATCGGCGCAACACCTCGATGTGAGCCACGACTTCATCGCTGGGTTCGTCTTCTTGCTTCTAATTCCAAGTCCGTCGGGTCGTACTCCGAGGCTCTAATTTCCGAATCAAGCGGATCTCTTTGCGCAATTATGATATTCTTTTTCCGGGCTTCTCGCTCCAATCGAGCTTCCTTTCTCCCTCCAGATCCACCGTCAACGGGAACAACTGAAAATTGACACAGAAATAAGACCGAAGAATGCCACGAGAAGCGACCTTTTTCTTAACAAACGGCATTAGTGCGCCGTCCGTATATTTACAGGTTATGTACAACAATTACAGCGCGGAACTATGTATAAGAAATGCTACGGGTAAACCGCTAATATACAGAAATATACGGAATAATAGCATGAAACCAGCCCGAACGAAATGCCACCAGTTTGAATTTAATTTTATGCCATTCCTGGCTGCGCTCGAAGCCACTTTTTAATTTTTTTTTAAGATTTATAATGCGAACGTTGGCTTCAAATGAACTAAAACAAAAGTTAAATCCGAAATTTTGAAATGCGTTTGAAACCACCGATAAAACGAAACCGTTATATAGCTTGGGATATTATAACATTAAATTAAAATTATATATTTCGTCTGTGTCAGTTTTCTCACGCCAATTTCGTAAAAGCATATATAGTTTAAAAAAGAACAGGAGATATATGGAGTCAGAGTGATTATTTTTAAGCCAAAATAGCTGCAGTATCCAAAAACGCATTAATAAATCAAAAACGGTCTTAAACTAACTATATAAAATTTAACATAAAACCAAACGGTAAGGGGTCTATAAAACCAAAGGAACATGGAGCCTAGTAATTTTTGACCTGCTTAACGCTGAAATTTATTTTTCTATTTTGTTTTTAGCTTGATTTTATGGTTTTTGCTTAGACTTGCTCATACACACCTTAGCTTCGACTAATTTGTCCAAATTGGCTCTAAAATTACTCGGCTTCAAGTTCCTTCGACTCAATCATGTTTTTGTTATTTTGTTTTTATAAGA
>JASAMX010023220.1:0-17177 GCA_030248175.1 Microlaimidae sp. YZB2_3 | reverse complement strand
TGTTCAGCTGTACAGCTAAACCCACTGTTATGAGAATAAAAGACCTATGGCGACAACCAAAAGCCGCCAATATCCTTGACGAATCTGCTCAGTCCAGAGTGAAAAAGAAGTTTGGGCCACAACAACAATAAAATATTAAAACTGATTATATCAAGAAACAAGCAGCAGATGATAAACCATATATATAATATACCCAAAAAGTGCAACTCCTATATAAAAAACTAAGTAAAAGTATGCCATTATAAGGAGCCTCTCCATTTAAATGGCACCCTCCATTATAATGGCATAGTAGCCATTTTAATTTGCGTGATTTTTTAAAATAAAGTGGTAGCCATTATAATAGCCACCTATTGATTTAATTTATTAAATATATACTCAAAATTGTAATACTGCCCAGAGGCATGAGTTTTCACGTGTCAGACAGTATTACCCAACACAAAAAACTCATACGGCCCGGACATTATTACATTTATGAGTATATATTAAGTGAAATTAAATTAATAAATGGCTATTAAATTGGCTTCCTCACCATTTTAATTCGCCAAATTAAAATGACTACTATGCCATTATAATAAAGGGTGCCACTGCCATTTAAATAGAGAGGCTCATTATAATGACATATTTTTACTCACTTTTTTATATATGAGTTAGGGATGCATTGAGCACCAGATTTTAATTGTGAGCTGAGCATTATTTAGTATTCACAATTAAGTTAATTATGAGCTTGAGCCTGTGTATTCACAGTTCAATATATTTGAGTACCAATTAGTATTGAGCAATTGTGAGCCTCCCCAATTTTCAAAATATACTTACATATAGCATAGATTTTAGGAGGATCTTATAGCGTAGGTACAGAGGAGATTGACTGTAGTCCCAAAAAATGGAAGTTATGATATGAGTGTATATGTATAAATTTCCCAAATGAGGTCAAAGGGCAGAACAGCAGCAATGAGTCCAGGACGATTTGAAAGGCTTAATATTCTTGGGGAGAAAATATTTAATTTAAGACTATAAAATACCTAGAAAACTCATAAAACACCGCGAAACCTTTGACTTCACTATTAAATAGATTAATTTTAGATAAATTTAAAGTTTTTTATTAAAAAAATGCAAAACCTCATGACGTGTAAAAATGAAAATAGATAAAGTTATATTTCAATTATAAATGTTTAATCAAATAAATCAAACTACAACAAGGATATTTTTTTTGATTTTATAGATTTATAAAGTTTTATTGTTTTTTAGTCAAAAGAATTATACTAATTTAAAAATCAAAATTACTTTATACTAACACTAAAAGTCCTTTTATACCTTTTTATAATAAAGATATTACTTTGTGCTCCAAAATATTGTAACAATTTTTTGTCGAAATGTTTTATGAGGGCAAAAATAAGGTGTTTTAGGGCATTATTTTTACCAAGCAAATTTTGGTGAAAAAATATATAAAAAACAACGTATTTCTGTGTGCATTTTGAAACTGTGATTAAAAATTACAAATTTTTTGTTTTAAATTTTAGCGTTTTAATGAAAAACCCTGTTATTTTTACCATAAAACCGTCGGCAATTTTTTTGCAATAAAAAAATGCTGAATCTATGTACCTTATGAAAATTTTTATTTGAATAAAAAAGTGTGGACTTTATTTTTTAATGTTTTTTTTATTTTTTAAATTTATAAATGACAGAGCTTTCAATAAAAAAACATAATTTTATAATGCAAGAAATATAATTTTATGATGTACTGTTTGTTGAATTTTTTTTCGCTTACAACGTTTTACAAAGACTAGGTTAGGAATCCAAAGAATAGGGTAACAATCTTAGGGGTTTTTTTTCAAGAAAACACTAATATTTCGAAAAATACAATTCATTAAAATCAAAATGAATAAGGGTGTAAAAATAAAGCTTATTTTTATAACAAAACTTTTTTTTTTTGAAGACATTGCTTAGGATGAAATGCCGAAGAATCCCTATTTCGTGCTTTTTTAAAAAGTCTGAAGATATTTGAACAAAAAAATGTTACAAGGTTTTGGAGCGCAGGATAAAAATTCGCCAAAAAATAGTTGAAATCGAAGGCAAAACTTTTTTACTGCATTTTTAAGTGTATATTCTACTCTCTGTTTTTTTTAGCGATACTGGAAAAAAATTGACAAAAAATTTTTTGTTTGCGGTCTTATAACTTTTGAACGCGCCGCGATCAATATGCCAATATCTCGCGTTAAGGTCCTTGTACTTTTGGCTACCTCCTGAAAAAAATCTTTGTATGGGGGACACCTTATGCATATTTTGGCATCATGCTCAAAAACTGTTAGAGCCACAGGCCTGAGACCGGGGAAGATTTATGCGGAAATTTAAGCCCGACATTTTGGTGATAGTCTCAAAAAAATCTTGATGCCCTAAGGCACTGCAATGGCTGACCCCTAAAAAACTTTTGACACAGGCCCTCTACATAGGAGAGTAATATATCATTTTATCCGCAAAATGTGGGTACACGCTTATCCCAAATGTGGGTACATTATGGATTGTAAAAATGGTAACCATTAGATGAATCGAGTTGAAGTTTATATTTTTGGGATAAGCGTGTCTAAAGCTTTGATATGATTATAAACATGAGGGTATTATAATAAATATATAAAAAAGACCCCCTAAAAATTTTTGGGGGTACATTATAGGTTGTAAAAATTGAACCATTGGGTGAATCGAGTTGAAATTTATATTTTTGGGATAAGCCTGTCTAAAGCTTTGATATGAGTATAAACATGAGGGTATTATAATAAATATAGGGGGGGTGCGTTGCTGTGGCTTTCTTTTTGGCGCTTTTCTTTTTTTTTCTTTCTTCCTGTTTTTTGTTTGATGATGTTTGATTCTCTTTTACGCGCGATGCCTTTTTTCTTGGGTTTTTGTTGTGACCTTTTGAAGTGGCGTTTCGCTTGTTTGCTTGGTTGTTTTTTTTGCTTTTCTATGCGTGCTGTGTGATTGATTTTCTTTTTTGTGATTTTTTGTGAGCGCTGGCCCTTGCTTTCCTTGTCCCTTGTCCTCTCCTGTCTCTCTTTTCTGTCTAACTCGCCCGGGGAAATCGCCCCTTTTTTCCTGCTCTTTCTTGAGCTTTTGGCTGCTTTTCCCTTTTTTTGATTTTAAATGCCTATCTTGTTTTGCTGCGCATGCTTGTTTTTTTTCTTGCGACTTATTTGAAAAGATGATTTTTCTTCCCCGTTGTTTTTTAGTTGTGCGGTAGTTCGCTCCGACGTTTCCTCGTTCTCTAATATAGTTGGCGCGATGCCGTGCGCCTGTGCTTTTTTTATAATTTTTAAGATATACTTTGAATCTTTCTCCGTTGTCTAGTATAGTTGGCGCGGTGCCGTGGGTTATTGCGTTGGCCCCCGCACCACATGAGTACCGGCGCGTGGCGCTCCCGCGCCCCGCGCTTTTTGTTTTTTTTTTTTAATACTTTGTTTTTTGTTGTATGCATTAAAGTCTCTGTTGTTTTTGCCGTTTTCCGCGCGGTTGAAGCAGATGGCGCTGGGACTGGCGCCTTTCTGCCCCATTAACCGGTCTGCTTTTTTGTGCGGTTTTTTGAGGGGATGTTGGTTGTCTGCTCTGTACTCCTTTTGTTGCCAAAAGGCTGTTTTGTGCGGTTGGGGTTTTTTTTGTCTTTTTTCTTTTTTTTTTTGATCATAATCGATACGGACCTAATGAAAAAGTGCTTCTAGAAAGTTGCGTATTCTTCTTCTTTCTAATGAGCCCTGTTTTTTTTGATCTCGTACGAATGAGGAATTCGTTTTTAGAATGGAGCGTTGGAATAATAATAAGAAGAAGAAGAAGAAGAAGAAGAAGAAGAAGAAGAAGAAGAAGAAGGTTCTGAATTTCAAAATTTACCCACGTTCTCTAATTATGGTTGGCGCGGCGCCACGGGGCTAAATCGCCCCGTGGCGCTCCCGCGCCACCCATGATAAAAAAGACTCCCTAAAAATTTTTGGTGGTACATTTTGGTTGTAAAAATGGTAACCATTGGGTAAATCGAGTTGAAAATAATTTTTTCGACATCAGCGTGTCGAGAGCTTTGATATGAGTATAAACATGAGGGTATTATAATAAAATCACTCTTAAGAATTTTAGGGGGTACATTGATGGGTGCAAAAATGGATAACCACTAAAGAAAATTAAAAAAACCATATATTTTTGAAATCAGTGCGTCGAGAGCTTTCATGAGTATAAACATGTCACTTAAAATGAAAAAATGACAAAATTACCATTTTTCAAAATTGGGGGTATTTGGGGGTATGTAACCTGGTAACCATAAAAAATTTTAGTCTAAAATTAGTATAATTTAAATCAGCACGCATAGAGCTTTCAAACGAATATAAACACGGCTTATAAATAATAAAAACAAAAAAAATCACCCCTTACTAATTTTGGGGGTACATAGGGGTCTGTATTTTGATTACCCGACCGTTTAGAGCAATTTTTTATATTTTTGAAATCAGCACGCCAAGAGCTTTAAAATGATATATTACTCGCCTATGTAGAAAGGCTGTGTCAAAATTTTTTTTTTACGGGTCAGCCATTACAATGTCTTAGGGCATCAAGATTTTTTTGAGACTATCACCAAAATGCCGGACTTAAATTTCCGCATAAATCCCCCCCGGTTTCAGGCCTGTGCCTCTAACAGTTTTTGAGCATGATGCCAAAATATGCATAAGGTGTCCATCATACAAAGATTTTTTTCCGGGGTGGGGTTTGCTGGGGGTGGGGCTTGGGTGGCTGGTGGGCTGTTGTTTTGTGCGGCGTTGTTTTGGCGCCGTTTTTTGGTGTTTTTTTTGGTTTTTGGCTTGTTTGTTTGTCGGGCTTTGGGCTTTGGTTTTTTTTTGTGCTTTGTTGTTTTTTGTGTTTCTTTGTTTTTTGCTTGCTCTTGGGTTTTTGGTTTTTTTTTTGGTGTTTTTGTGCCCTTTTTTTTTTTTCTCTTATTTGATTTGTTTTGGGCTTTTCTATTTTTATTTGTTGCCTGGGCTGTGTTGCTTTGTTTTTGATTTTTTTGCGTTTTTTTTTTCTGTAATTGTGTTTTTATTTTTCTTGTTTTTTGTTTGATTATTTTTGTGTTTTTATTTTGGCGTTTTTTTGTTTGTGCTTCTTTGATTTTTTTTGTTTTTTTTTTTTTTTTTTTTTCTGGCTTTTGATTTGATTTTTTTTTTGATTTTATTTTTTCTCGTCGAGGTTTGTCGAGCGCTGCAGCGAGCTCCAGCCTATTTTGGTCGTTGTTGCTGAAGTGCATGTTGTTGTATTTTGTTTTTATTGGTGGTGGTTTTGTTTGATTTGAGTGGGAATTATCTTGATGGTTTGCTTTGATTTTTTGCTTTTTGGTGAACTACTCATAGTTTTTCTGTTGGAAGCATTATTATAATTATATCTTATATTTGCATTTTTTGTGTGGTTTTTTTTTGCTTTTTGATGAGATTGTTTGCTTTTGCTTGCGAGGAAGCGTTATATTTTTTCTGATGGTGGTTTGTGATTCTTGTATGATTTTTTTTTTATTGAGTGTGTTTTGGTGGATGCATGAAGTGGAACTTGGAAATTTGATTATTTGTGTATTTTGTTGGTTTTGCTTTGCTTGCGTGCATGATGGTGCTTTTTTTGTTTTTTTTTTGTTGAATTTTTTTTTTGCTCGTTTGCTTTTTTTTTTTTTTTTGAGCGAGGGTGATTTGCGCGGCGCGATTTGACGTGGTGATTATTGAATTTTTTCTTTTTTTTTTTTTTTTTTTTCTTCTTCTTCAATTTTTTTATTTTTGCTTATGATTGGATAATGCTTGATGAGAAAGGGCGATTTCCGGGCGTATGTTTGACGAAGATGTGATATTTGTCTTATTTTCTTTTTTTTTCATTCTTTCTTATCTTTTTTTTATCTTTCTTTTTTTTTTTTATTTTTTTTTTATAATTATTCATTTTTCTTATTATTTAATATTTTTTATTATTTCTCATTTATTCTTATTTTTTTTATTTATTTCTATTAATATTTATATCTTTTCTATATTTTTTTTTTCTTTTTTTCATTTTATAATATTTTTTCTTTCTTTTTTCTTTTTTTTTACCCTTTCTCTTTTTTTTCTTTATTCTCTTTTATTTTTTTTTTTTTTTTTTTTCTTTTTTTTCTTTTTTTCTTTTATTATTAAATTCTTATTTTTTATAATTTATCTTATTTTTAAATATATATTCTATTTCTTTTTTTTTTTTATAATAAAATAAACCTTTTATTATATATTAAATAAATTTGTTAATCTATCCATCTTATTTCTTTCTTTATCTTATATCTTTTTTTTTCTTTTTTTTTTTATCTTTCTTATTTTTCTTTTCTTTTTTTCTTTTTTTTTTATTAATAATTATAACAAAAAAAATTTCTATTTTATTCTTTCTCTTTTTCTTTCTTTTTTTCTTCTATATACATTTATCTTCTCTTTTCTGCTTTTTTTTTATTTTTATTCTCTCTCTTTTCTGCATCTATCTTTTTTTTTTTTTCTTTCTTATATTTCTATTTTTCTATGCTCCTCTTTTTTGCCTTTTAAAAATTTTCTAATCACTTTTTACTTTTTCTTGCTTTTTATTTTTCTTTTTCTTATTATTCTTTTTTTTTTATTTCTTTTTTTTTTTTTTTTTTTTTTTTTTTTTTTATATATTTCTTTTTTTATTTTGTTTTCTTTTTTTTTCTTTTTATATTATTTATTTATTATTCTTATCTTATTATAATATAATATTTTACACCTTTGCTTTCTTTTTTTTTCTTTTTTTTCTTCTTTCTCCCTTTTTTCTTTTCTTATTATATCTAATACATTTATCATTCTCTTTTTTTCTAAATCAATATTCTTCTCTCTTTTTTATCTTATTTTATAATAAAAACTCTCTTATCATTCTTTTTTTTTCTATTTTTCTTATAACCTATATTTCTACTTATATTCTTTCTCACTTTAAATACTAAATATATTATTTTTTCTCTTTTTCTTTCAACTTTTTTCTTTTTCTCTTATCATCTTTTATTTCTAATATATTTTTTTTATTTACTCTATTTTCTTTATTATTAAATTTTCTATCTTTCCTTTTTTCTATTAAAAAAATTAAATTTCTACATTTAACAACAATTATAAAATAATATATATATAATTTTCTAAATTATATTATACAATTAATTTAAAAGGCCTAAAAATATCTCTTAACTTAATAATAAAATCGCTCTTGTTCTAATTTTTTATTCCCTAAAAAAAAATCTTATTAAATCTCCCCAAATATATCTATTCTCTATTCTTTTAATAAAAAATTTATTTAATTTTCTATTCTCTTTTTTATTCTATTTAATATTTAATATTTTTATCCATTTATTTCTCTTTTATTAACAATCCTTTATCTCTTTTTTCTTTTTTCTTATTTTTATTCTATACATACTTTCTATTTTAATTATTATTTCTTTATTTTATAAAAATATTTATTTTATTTTTTTATCCTCTTCTCTTATATTTAAAGAGAAAAAAAAAAAAAAGAGTCATTTAATTTTTCTCTATAATTTCCCGGCTAATTCGCTCCTTCTATAATTAAAAAATAAACTCAAAATAATAATTCATAAAAACTTACAATATTTATATTCTATCTCTTCATCAACCCTCTTTTTTCTTTCTAATTTCATTTTAATTTAAAAATTCTCTACATTCATTTTTTAAAATCTATTATTAACATTAAAAAAAAATCCTTCCCGAATATACTAACTAACAAAAACCAAGTAAAATTTATCATATATCTCCTTAAAATTTTTTAAATTAAGAAAAATCTAAACTATCAATATTATAAGAAACATTTATACAATATAAATTCATCCTATTTTCTTTCTTTTTTTATTTTCTTCTTTTTTTCTTTTCTCTTTTCTCTTTATACTTCTACTGCTCTTTTATTAATCTTTTTTTTTATTTATCATCTATCTCCTTTGCTTTTCTTTTATTAATTTTTTATCACTTTTTTTATTAATTTTTTTTATCTCATTTCTATAATCTTTAATACCTCTTCTTATTTATTTCTATATTTAATTTTAATAAAACCAATACTAAACTACAACACTTTTTTAAACTCTTTATACTCTTATATACACAAACTAACATATATTTCCATCTTATTTTTATAAATATCTCAATTCTTAATTCATTCTATTTTTAATCATCTAATAAAATATATCTCTTTACTATTAACACTCTCTTTTTAATTTATATACAAAAATACTATATTCCTCCAAATCTATATTCTCCATCCTCTTCCATTCCTACTATTGCTATCCTAAAATTAAAAAATTTTTAATTCCTCAAACCTCTTAATTCCCACTTCCTTCCTTCTACCTTTACCTTATTAATAAACATCATTTCATCCTTTAATAAACAATCATCAATTTATAAATATTAATAAACCTCCTAACTCAAGAAATATCCTATAGACTATTCAAGCTTTAGTTCCATCACTCTTTATAGACTCTTTCCAAAAAAATTTTCAATTCAATATGCCCCAATTTACAAATTTACTCATTTTTTCCAATTCACTTTTACATAAGCTTTACCAAATTTTTCAATCCCTTTCTGCTCAAAAATATAAATTTAACCTACCTGGATTTCCCCGGAGGTTAAAGGTGTAAGTTCACGATTTTTGCTAAAAGAGTCTGTATGATGGAAACCTTATGCATATTTTGGCATCATGCTAAAAACTGTTAGAGGACAGGCCTGAAACGGGGGGGATTTATGGGAAATTTAAGTCGGATTTTGGTGATAGTCTAAAAAAATCTTGATGCCTAAGGACTGTAATGGCTGACCGTAAAAAAAAATTTTGACACAGCCTTTCTAATAGGCGAGTAATATATCATTTTAAAGCTCTTTTCACATGATTTCAAAAATATAAAAAAATTGCTCTAAACTGTGGGTAATCAAAATATCACCCTATGTACACCAAAATTAGTAAGGGGTGATTTTTTTTGTTTTTATTATTTATAAGCCGTGTTTATATTCGTTTGAAAGCTCTATGCGTGCTGATTTAAATTATCCTATTTTTCAACTCTAAAATTTTTTATGGTTACCCGGTTACATACCAGATGCCCAATTTGAAAAATGGTAATTTTGTCATTTTTTCATTTTAAGTGACATGTTTATACTCATGAAAGCTCTCGACGCACTGATTTCAAATACTATAGTTTTAATTTTGTTCAGTGGTTATCCATTTTTGCACCCATCAATGTACCCCCTAAAATTCTTAAGAGTGATTTTATTATAATACCCTCATGTTTATACTCATATCAAAGCTCTCGACATGCTGATGTCGAAAAAATTATTTTTCAACTCGATTTACCCAATGGTTACCATTTTTACAACCAAAATGTACCACCAAAAATTTTTTAGGGAGTCTTTTTTTTATCATGGGTGGCGCGGGAGCGACAGGGCGAGTTAAGGAGTGGCGCCGCGCCAACCATTATTAGAGAACGTGGGTAAATTTTGAAATTCAGAACCTTCTTCTTCTTCTTCATCTTCTTCTTCTTCTTCTTCTTCTTCTTCTTCTTCTTCTTCTTATTCTTCCAACGCTCCATCTTTAAAAGCGATATTCTTCATTCGTTACTGATTGATAAAAATAAACATGGGCTCATTAAAAAGAAGAAGGAATTACGCAATTTTCATAGGAAGCACTTTTTTCATTTAGGTCCTTGTTATCGATTTATTGATAAAATAAAAAAATTGAAAAATAGAAAATAAAATCCAAGAAATAAGCTTTTGGAAAATAGGATTGTAAAACCTATAAAAGAAAAAAAGAGAGGTTTATTGGTGGAGAAATGGGGTTAGGATTGCTTAGGGAAGAAAAAGAACGGTCTTTTTTTTTTTGCATTCTGATGAAAAATATTAAGTTTTTTAAAAAATATATAGGTGGTGGGGGGAGGGGAGTGAGTGGTTAGGTGGTGGGGGTGCAATGAATGGGGCGCCAACTATACTTAGACAACGTGAGTAAATTTTGTTATTCATGTTCATCATCTTTTTTTTTTTTTTTTTTTTAAAAATTATATTGCAATTTTGGGAGGATAGCGACAATTGAGAAGTGGTAAACTTTGTTATGAGGAACTGCACCGCACTAACTATAATTAAACAACGTGGGTTAATTTAATTTAAATTCATCTTTTTCTTATTATTTTTTTTTTTCTGTCGGAACGAAATGATTATAACCTATGTCATTGCCCAGCTGACTTTCTTTCTGGCTTTTTTATTATTAAAAAAGTGGTAGCGTTGAAAATGCTCTAGAGAGAGGAAAAAGGGGGTTTTGGGGATGTTTGGAAAAATGGTGGTTGGTGGTGTGGCGGAAATTGAGGTTTGCGCTGCTCCTAAATAAAAATTTCTCGATATGATAATGATTTGTTTAATTGATCTATAAGCTGTTGCTTTTTTTGTTTGATGAAATGTAATTGAAAAAATATCTCCAGAATCTTTGACAAGCGCGAAATCGCCCTTTTTAAATTATGTTGTTTCTTCATAAATATCCTTCTAAATTGAAAAAGTGGCAATTTTGGCATTTGAATATGTAGTATGATTTTTTTTAAAAAAAATGAAAGTGCTGTGTGATGTAAATGTATAAAAAATATTATCATATCGGTGAAAATTTTATTGTGAGAGCTGGCAAACATTGAAATTTCCTATGTCCCATATGTCCATCTCCGCTGTTCTTTTCCTGTCTACCGGGAAAAATCGCCTTTTTCCTGCTATCTTGGGGAGTTTTTGGCTTTATACCCTCTGTTTTTCATAGTTTTGCGGCTTTCCAGAAATCTATTTATCGATTGCCCATGGTTTTTTTCCTTTCTCCCAAAAATTTTGGGGGTCTTTTTATTTTACCCTCATGTTTATATCATCAAGCTTTGATTTCCGCTTTCCCAAAAAAAATTTACTCGATTCTCTATGGTTCCTTTTTCCAATGTCCCCATTTGGGATAGCCTGTCCCCTTTGCGGATAAAATGATATTTCCTGTAGAGGGCCTGTGTAAGTTTTTGGGGTGCTGCGTGCCTGGGTAAGTTTTTTGCTCTGCATGTGGGCTTTTCCGCAAAATCCTCCCTGGTCTCGGCCTGTGCTCTGTTTTGGTGATGCAAAATATGCATAAGGTGTCCCCCATACAAAGATTTTTTTCTGGAGGTAGTCAAAAGTACAAGGAGTTTAACGCGAGATATTTACATATTGATCACAGCGCGTTTAAAGGTTATAAGACCGCAAACAAAAAATTTTTTGTCAACTTTTTTCCAGTATCGCTAAAAAAAACAGAGAGTAGAATATACAATTAAAAATGCAGTAAAAAAGTTTTGCCTTCGATTTAAACTATTTTTTGGCGAATTTTTATCCTGCGCTCCAAAACCTTGTAACATTTTTTTGTTCAAATATCTTCAGACTTTTTAAAAAAAGCACGAAATAGGGATTCTTCGGCAATTCATCCTAACCAATGACTTCAAAAAAAAAAGTTTTGTTATAAAAATAAGCTTTATTTTTACACCCTTATTCATTTTGATTTTAATGAATTGTATTTTTCGAAATATTAGTGTTTTCTTGAAAAAAAAACCCCTAAGATTGTTGCCCTATTCTTTGGATTCTTACCATAGTCTTTGTAAAACGTTGTAAGCGAAAAAAAATTCAACAAACAGTACATCATAAAATTATATTTCTTGCATTATAAAATTATATTTTTTTATTGAAAGCTCTGTAATTTATAAATTTAAAAAATAAAAAAAACATTAAAAAATAAAGTCCACACTTTTTTATTCAAATAAAAATTTTCATAAGGTACATAGATTCAGCATTTTTTATTGCAAAAAAATTGCCGACAGTTTTATGGTAAAAATAACAGGGTTTTTCATTAAAACGCTAAAATTTAAAACAAAAAATTTGTAATTTTTAATCACAGTTTCATAATGCACACAGAAATACGTTGTTTTTTATATATTTTTTCACCAAAATTTGCTTGGTAAAAATAATGCCCTAAAACACCTTATTTTTGCCCTCATAAAACATTTCGACAAAAATTGTTACAATATTTTGGAGCACAAAGTAATATCTTTATTATAAAAAGGTATAAAAGGACTTTTAGTGTTAGTATAAAGTAATTTTGATTTTTAAATTAGTATAATTCTTTTGACTAAAAAACAATAAAACTTTATAAATCTATAAAATCAAAAAAAATATCCTTGTTGTAGTTTGATTTATTTGATTAAACATTTATAATTGAAATATAACTTTATCTATTTTCATTTTTACACGTCATGAGGTTTTGCATTTTTTTAATAAAAAACTTTAAATTTATCTAAAATTAATCTATTTAATAGTGAAGTCAAAGGTTTCGCGGTGTTTTATGAGTTTTCTAGGTATTTTATAGTCTTAAATTAAATATTTTCTCCCCAAGAGTATTAAGACCTTTTCAAATCGTCCTGGACTCATTGCTGCTGTTCTGCCCTTTGACCTCATTTGGGAGATTTATACATATACACTCATATCATAACTTCCATTTTTTGGGACTACAGTCAATCTCCTCTGTACCTACGCCATAAGATCCTCCTAAAATCTATGCTATATGTAAGTATATTTTGAAAATTGGGGAGGCTCACAATTGCTCAATACTAATTGGTACTCAAATATATTGAACTGTGAATACACAGGCTCAAGCTCATAATTAACTTAATTGTGAATACTAAATAATGCTCAGCTCACAATTAAATCTGGTGCTCAATGCATCCCTAACTCATATATAAAAAAGTGAGTAAAAATATGTCATTATAATGAGCCTCTCTATTTAAATGGCAGTGGCACCCTTTATTATAATGAAATAGTAGTCATTTTAATTTGGCGAATTAAAATGGTGAGGAAGCCAATTTAATAGCCATTTATTAATTTAATTTCACTTAATATATACTCATAAATGTAATAATGTCCGGGCCGTATGAGTTTTTTGTGTTGGGTAATACTGTCTGACACGTGAAAACTCATGCCTCTGGGCAGTATTACAATTTTGAGTATATATTTAATAAATTAAATCAATAAGTGGCTATTATAATGGCTACCACTTTATTTTAAAAAATCACGCAAATTAAAATGGCTACTATGCCATTATAATGGAGGGTGCCATTTAAATGGAGAGGCTCCTTATAATGGCATACTTTTACTTAGTTTTTTATATAGGAGTTGCACTTTTTGGGTATATTATATATTATTGGTTATATCATACTGCTTTTGCTTCTATTAATAATGAGTTTTAATATTTTATTGTTGTTGTTGGCCCAAACTTCTTTTTCACTCTGGCGGTCTGAGCAGATTTAGGAATATGGCGGCTTTCTTAGGTTGTCGCCATAGGTCTTTTATTCTCATCACCGTGGGTTTAGCTGTACAGCTGAACAGATGTTTGGTGTTATGGGGGTCTTTCAAACAGTGTGGGCACCGGTCTGGAATGTTGCTGTAAATCCTGTGTTGGTAAGAGTTCAGGAGTCTGCAGTATCAAGACCTCAGCTGCAATAACGTTGTTCTGCTGGATCTCGGTAGAATTTTTTCAGAACTATCTATCTCTGGTGGGCGACGTCCCAGGACTGGATTCAGACATACGCAGCTATCACTGAGGTTACAGTCTGTCTGTGTTGACAGAGTTTGCTTTTTTGAGTTTTTTTATCTGGGAGCGCCAACAATTAAGTTCACAACTGAAGCTCTATAGGTGTTGACGAGGTCTTGTTTCATGTTTCTAGGAGTTGCTTCTGCTTGAAGATGTTTATGTCCAGAATGGTTAGGGTCGAAACAATTTATCAAGTATTGTTTCGATATCATGGCTCCTCTCACCCGTCGCCTACTCATGGTGGAAGTGTCAATGATGGAACCTCCAGAGGAATCAACGTTGCGAAACACGAATACCTTTCTTCCAACTCCCTATCATTCTGACTCTTCGTGTTTTTAATATTTTATTAAGTGATATCAACAACGATTCCTATTTTATATGGTGAAATTGTAATTTCAACACAAACAAACAAACAAAGTATGTTTCAAAAGCATATTTTTTAAACAACGTATGTTTCAAAAGCAAAAAAAATCAGTCAAAAGCGTATTTTTTGTTCCAATATTACCACCCTACTGTTTCGTCAAAAATATTATGCTTTGATAATCTAAAAATTTTTAGAAACTAGTGGAAAACAAAGCGGTTAAAATGCGGAAGAAAAGAAAGAAACTTTAAAATAAGTGCAACTTTAAGAAATTTTAAATTTAAAAACTGCAATTACTCACAAAAATTCCGCATAGTTTCGGGAATTTAAATTTTGACAATAATTTTTATAATAAAATGTAATTATTGTAGAATACCTTGCCTATATTTGTTTTAATGTAAAATATATTAATAGCTAAGTGAAGTAAAAAAACCAAGTTTTAAAAAAAATAAAAAAAGTTGAAACTTATATTTTGTTAAAGCCTTTAAATACTTTCAAACAGTTACATACATTTTGAAACACTTTTTTATCTTAAAATGAATATTTTTCTGTATGCTCTTCATAATTTCACTTTTTTTAAATTTAAAACAAAAAACATGTGTTTTGTAGATCACTTTTAACTTACAAGAACACTTATCAAAAAATAACAGGTTTAGTTTAGACTTTTACCTAATATAAAATAATTGATACTTCTTTTATGTTCCAAAGCAGTGCTAATTTTTCTGAACTTTTAAGTATTGCCCAAAGCTCTGGAGATTCGCCCTATAATTTTTAGTTTGCCATTAATCATTTTGTCGAAATTTTTACAAAATAAATTTTTGTGGAAAACTATTTGTAACCCGGTAAGGACGAGGGGCCTGAATTTGGAAAACGGTTTTTACCTGCCTCCTTAGGAAATTTCGCCGCCTCCTACTTAGCTGCCTCCTAGCTGCCTCCTAAGTTCTATATGCTTAAACATAGGAGGCAGGGTCACCTGCCCTCTATCTGCCTCTCAGGCAGTTTTACCTGCTTCCTACCTGCCTCCAGTATTAAGGAGGCAGGTTCAAGAGCCTTCCTTACCGGGATAACCAAAAAAATAGTCCTTAAGACCAATGTATTGTTTTATAGTTAAAACATGTTTGAGTAAGTTTAAAATACTTTGTTTAATAAGCGGTGTTCAGGAGTTTCAGAACTTTCTCCTTTTTTAAATGACCGGGGCTTCAGTGCATTATATTTTATAGTATAGGAACTTCCCAACGAAATCAAACTTTTATAAATTTTATCAGCAGATCAAATTAAAAAAAACACAAGAAATTAAAGAAATTCTTTTGGGCCAAGAACTATTGTTAATATTTTGCTTTTCTTTATATTTTTTATTGAGTTTTTTAATCATTATTTAATCAATTTTACACAATTTTTATCCCAAAAATTATTATAGCAATTGACAAAATAAACTTAATAGAAACAGATTATTTTTTAGCGGCAAAATAATACTCCCAAGTCTTATTTTTGTTGTAAATGTCTTTAAAATTTTTTTTATTTTTCAAATATTATTCGCAAATAATAAAGCTGAGTAAAAATTATTGCAGTTTGTTTATTTTTAAGAAAAACACCATTGTTTTTTAAGTTGATTTTATTAACGGTTCTGAGCGTGTTGGAATGGTCATGTGGTGTGGCTTTGGAACTCTGTTTTGTCTTTCAAGTTTATTATTTTGGCATTATGTCGAAAAGTTTATATTTACAAAAAAAATTTGCTTACCCCGCCTTAAAATCTCGATTTTGTAAAAATACAACAAAGTGAAACAAAATATATTCTGCATAAAGCTTAAGACCAAACTAAAAATTTTTGCAGTATAACTCTTATTGAAGTGAAGCGTAGCTTGTGTATGAGAGTGCTGCTCATAATTCTTGATAATCAGTTAAAATAATCACAAAATTGTTTGTCCATGATGTCATCAATGTGTAAAATAAAAGAAAAAAGGTGTAATCCTTTTAACAAACAACAAGTTTTTAATATTTAATTTAATATAATAAATATTCAATTTTAAAAATTTACTTGTATAGATAACCTTTAAAATTTGCAAATTATTCGCAGCCATCAAGAGTGCTTAGAACTGTGCAAAATCTAAGTACCTCATTTTAAAAAGCTTTCTACTAACTTGAAAAAACATTTTTACAAAAATTATATATTAAAAAAGCGGTGAAAGGTAAATTAGTTGCGCAGTAGGAAAGAGAAATTAATTGCGATGTTTAATATATAAATTTTTATTTGAAACTTTAACTGATAGTCAAGAATCTGAGCTATTCCCTGAATTGTGCCTGATTTCTAAAAAAGTTTCTGCCATTTGCTGACTTTTGTCATTAGCTTATAAAATCTTTATAAAATCATAATTTTAAATTATTTTTGAGCAGTTATATACAACAGTTAGCAGCCTCCTAGATTTTACAAGCTATACGTGGAAAATTTTAACCCCGCACAAGTGGCAAAAAATTATAGTGGGATTATTTCCCAAATACTTTATTTTCACCGTTTTTAGTACTCAAAAGTCAAACCCTTTAAATTTTATGAAAGCTGTTTGGGGTACCTGAAAATTTAGAGGAGTGATTTTTTGACGGGTATAACCCTCCAACTTTCACCTGCCCACCTAATATTGTTATATGAATGTTTATTGTTGGAATACATTGTATACATTAAGTTTTTTACACATTTCAAATTTAATATTTTTAGTAATTTATATGTGTTGGATACCTTGAAAACACTATTTCCATTTTAGCTTTTGGTGTAAATTAAACATGTGACCGGATTATAAATTTAATTTTATATTTATATATTTTTAGTTAATCAGGTGTTTTTTACTTCATTTAGCTTTATGTCAGTTTTTTGTATTTTTGCAAGTTTTATAGAAAATAAATTATAATGTAAAACTTCATGTACATGTACCGTTAATATAAAAATAATTACAAAATGCTAAATCTAATTAGCTGGTAGTAGACCTGATTAGATTACTCAAGCGAGAGATTGCAAATTTTAAATTAGAAGGTTATGTTTGTATGCGTAATAACTATAATTTTGAAACAGTGACGATTTCGCGCTTGTCAAAAATTGATGTCAGCGTTACTTTCTTAATTGTTATTGCATCAGAGTATGAAAACACTTCAATTTTATTACGTAATTAATTAACTATATAAACAAATCATTTTATTATTAGTAAAGAATTTTTATTCA
>JASAMX010023218.1:0-12512 GCA_030248175.1 Microlaimidae sp. YZB2_3 | reverse complement strand
TAACGTATTCATTCAAGATTTCCGTATTGCTATAACTAATCAAGAATACTATACAACATTTTAAGGGTCCTTAAAATCATGACGTGAATTGCGACTGCGCACAACCAAGTAACTATAGGAATTTTTTTAAATTTTTTGTAATTTTTGTAACGTGAGCTGGCGCTTAACCTTTTCAGCTGGGATTATAATCATTCGCCATTTTCCTGCTACTTTGCCACATATTTGCTTATGAATTAATCTTTACGTAAGCATTACAAGCAAAAATACATAACAAAAAATGTATCACTGTGTAATAAATTTCGCTCTTATTCGTGCATTGCTTTAAGAGAAATTTAACGCTCCAGAAGATTTAAATATGTTTCAAAACAATACACGGATAAGAAATTAATTTATTCTTCCGTGATACTTTGTTTATTTTACGTTTGCTTTTTACAACGGTGTTTTGTTAAAGGGCACTTGTTTTTTGATGATTTGCAAATACATCCATGATATATAGTCAAACAGAGGTACGGGGTTTTAGAGCCACAAGCAGGGAACTTGGAGCCATCGGAAATTTTGAGAACTTGGAGCCACGAGCAATAGGAACTTAGAGCCTTTAAGAAAAAAATTAGTTTGGGGTTAGACTTAGGCTTCGTTTAGGCCTAGGTAAAAGTTTTTAGCGATTTTTACGTTAGGCGCTAGGTTCCTAACTTAAGGCTCCAAGTTCCACACCTACGGCTCCAAGCCAAATTTTTGGCCCCTCCTGGTTTGTCTTAGCACCTGCCCTTTGCATAATCTGCATAGGGAAGAAAAGTTTCAGGTAATGCAACAACAACGGCTCCAAGTTTTCTATTTTTAGCTCCAAGTTTCCAAGGCTCCATCGACCCTACCACCAAACTATCCAGTTAATAAAAATCTTAACATTTTGTACGCAGTTTTTTGATAAAAACATGTAAAACGTGAAAACACAAAGAAAGAATTTATTTTGTCAGTAAATATTGAATCTCCCTTAGAAAATTGTAAAAAAACAATAGTCGCCATAAAAGAACACTTCTGCATTTTTTATACACGCCCTCAAAGTAATTTGTGCCAATCAGACTTTTTATTGTTGATTTTGTTAAGAAATATAGTTGTATAATACAACCATTTCATTCAGCTATATATGGGCAAATTAAATCTAGCTGACCTCGATGATTTGCAATATTTAATAGACTATTTAACAATAAAACAATTTAAAATTTTTAGCGACAACGGTTTAATATTAAATATTAAATACCTTATTTTAATAATTATTTATCAAATTACGCCATTTTAAGCAAATAATTCAAATTTTTTAAAAGCTAAAGTTAAATAAATTTTGTATATTTTCGAAAAGGCTTGACGAAAAAAAAATCTGCGTTCCAATGCGTTTTTTTAAACGCCATAACCGCAAAATTTTAATGAAAAAGACTTACGAGATCATTTAGATTTCAATCTTAGGTTTAAAATTTGTTATTGCATGTAATGCAAATGTAAAAACTCTCATTATATTCTTGCATTGGTTAATAAATTAAAAACTTAATATTATATAAAAAAAGCATTTAACCTTTTCGCCCACCAAATCTCCTCAAGTTAAAACACGTCTGGGGTTTAATGCGGAATCCAAAAGAAACGCTTGATTTTAATCTAGCCAGAAATGTTAGACAAAGCATTGGACCGACCAGGCGCCATATGCTCCGCGCGGAATTGAAAGGGTCCGCAAAAAGATACTGCAAAATGATTCACATTGCATAAATTTTGCAGTGACTGTGGTCAATTTTCGTAAAGTAATATCTTACATTTAATGTTGCAGAATCATCCAGAGTTTTTAATGTTTTAAGCACATGTGACTCAGCTTGTAAACGACAAAGTAATAATTACAATAACAAAACCAGTCGGAATAGTCAGGAATTTTGGTGGATTGTGTCATGACCATAATGCTTGCTAACACAGTTTACGGCTAACGCAGATTAGCTTATGAAGTTGCCGCAATGGCACATGGTGAAAAATTCTGGCTATATATTAAAAGAAAAATGTTGCTTTGATTCCACTTAACATTAACTTAGCCAAAACAAATGATTTAATATCTAAGTTTCACTCTCTTGGAGTTGGTTCTTATTTTGTGCAGTTCACTCGTTTGGATTACACCACGTTTTTTCACTGGTAATTGTCTTAATGAATGTGTTTTATTAGTGTCAAAACGATATAACTACCTAAAAAACGACGCCAAAATTTGTAAGAATCGTTAATTGGAATTGTACTAAACTTCGAGTTTATTTATTTAATTTATTTTAAATGATTTTCCCCGGAAAGAATATACTGGTAAAAAGTCGGCAACCGGCCACGTCTTTCTTTACCGAAAACTATCCCGCTTTTTACTGTTTTCTATATTATTGTTTTTTTAATAAAGGCTTGCTTTAAGGTTTTGCTAAGGCTGCTTAAGGAAATTTAAATTTAAAATGGCAAAGATTGTTTATGAATTTTTTCATGATAATTTTATGAGTTTATGATTTTTAGTAATAAAAAATAAAAGTTTTAATTAAATTTATAATTAATTAAAATAAGTTTTTTAAGTTTTTTAAAACATAATTTTTTTATTAATTTTATCTGCTTTCGTAAAGGTATGCAGAGTATTATCTTGAAATACACGTTATATTTTAGTATTTAGTTTGTCTCATATAAGCGGTTTTTGTTCAGTTTTTTGAATTTTTTACGCAAACATTGTTTTTATATCGGTAATAGATTCTAATTAACTGTGTTTCACCCGAACCTAAACTTAACCAGTTTTGTATTAGATTGAGTATAAGCCTAAGCCTAAACCTAAACCCAGATCAAAATTACTTACCTAACCAGAGCCTAAACCCAGATCCGAGGACTTCATTTCATACCGTTGCAAGCAAAATAAATAAAATTTAATTTGATTCGCTAAAATATGACTAAAAAAATTACAGCTTTTAAAACGCAATTGATTAATTGTCTACAATTTTCTGTGAGTGTGAATTGGTTTTGCGATAAATTTTTTCAGTTAGAAACAATTTTTATAAAAAAACTTCTGATATTAATCCTAATTTTGAACGTCATTTTTAGGACGTGTGTCCCCGTCCCCGTTCTATGGTATTATTAATATTAAAAATAAAAAAATTGATTCTGAGGACTTAATATTTTGTTTTCCCGTCTACAGCTATTTAAAATTTAACATTCGAAATAGGGTAGTGCATTTAATTTCGGCACTTTTCGCAATTGGGCATTTTTGATTTTGCACTATATCTTTGGTAATCCTGGACGGAATACGACGTTTGATAGCTCAAATGAGAGCTAATTATATGTAGATGACTGCCGTGAGCTTTTTATTTGTTATGTTATGATATTTTTATGTGAAATTGTGTGATTTATAAAAAATAAAATTGTTACTCGTTTTTAGAACATGGGCATTTTATGACTACGCAATAAATTGGTTTACAAATTAATCTGTCCTGGTAAAATTTAGTTTATTTTCCGAATTTTTAGTCCCCGTGGTTCTACGTTGCGTCTGTGGTGAGCAATCCTTATAAAATTAAATAGTGTAATTTCGGCACACATATTCTGTAGGTAAAAACGGGTTGAATTAAGTGGTCGAGTGTTAAATGTAAAAGTTAAAAGACAAGTGAAAGGAGGGGTCATAGCACTGCACTAACTCAATTACGGGGGTCCCTTAAAAAGTGCCGAAGTTTTGTTTGTTTGTGTTGGTTGGTTTTTGTTTTTTTGTTTTGTTTTTTTTTTTTGTTTTGGTTTTTTTTTTTTTTTTTTTTTTTTTTTTTTTGTTTTTTGTTTTGTGTTTTTTTTGTTTAGAAAGGGTTAAATTGTAGTTGTAAATAGTTAAAAGACAACGTTTGTTTTTGGGAGAAAAGAAATGTGTAGTGGGGGGGGGGGGGGTCATAGCACTGCACTTAAACTCGATGAGTACCGTCCGGGGTGGATCCTTATAAAAAGTGCCGGCAAAGTAAATTAAATGCACTTTTTTCCCCAAATTTTGATCATTTTGATACCATTTGGCATTATAGCTGTAACTTTTTGCCAGTTACACGTTAAACAACAAGTAAAAGCTTAAATTAAAGAAAATTGTCTTGAGATAATGATAGGCTTTTAAATTTTTGAAAACGATGATTTTTTGACTGAGAAACAATCGATTGTTTGTAAAGTGCCGAAATTAAATACACACATTTAATTTCGGCAATTTTCCATTTTTTTAAAAACTGATTTAATTAAGTAAAAAAACTACTTTCGTACATTGAAACTTTTGTGACGCAACGCAGTATTGTGAAAGCTTCAAAATGAGCTATCAAACAGGAAAATCGGGCCATACAGTAAAAAGTTACATTGGAAAAACAAAAAAGTGCCGAAATTAAATGCACTACCCTATTGCGCTTTTTTATTGTTTTTTTTGCCGCTAGTTAAATACAAACAAATTCTGTGAGGTGTTGTATTTGTATTTTCGTATTTATCATACATCATTCTTACGGCTACATTAAGCTTTTACTGATATTCGCTGTATTTACTAGATATTTCGATTGCTGACTGTTCGCAGTTTTTACATTTTGCTCCAAGGGATCTTCTGATACCCAAATTTATTGGATTAAAATACTTTCGATTTACCAGACCTAACGTTTTCAGTTTTCAGTGATTGGAATATTCCAGATATACAACACCGTTAGGATCTGACAACAAGTAAGTGTAAAGAAGATTAAGCGACCCTGCTGAATATCGAAGATTAAAATTTTGGAAATAACTTTTTTTAAATCAGAAAAAACAGTAAAATTGAAACGTTTTCAATAGAACAAAAGACCTTTTTAAGTAAGATATTGTAAATTGAGAAATGAGCAGGCTGTTACACACCTGGCAAAAAATATGCAACGAAAGGAGTTAATCAAGAAAGCCCTAAAAATTGTCTCGCAAAGGCAAGGACTGGATTCGCAATCGTCCGGAATATTGAGAAAATCAAATCTACAACTGACCTCGTTTTTTCGCAGTGTAATAGATTATTTAATAATAAAAAGATTAACAATTTTCAGCAAAAACGGTTTAACACAACTAATTTTAACAATTATTCATGAGATTACTCAATTATAGGAGAAAATGCAAATTGTTTAAAGGTGCGGTGCGTAGTCAAACTTTTTGTCTTCGATTTTGATAAATTTTTGAGAAAACATTACTCCTGCCCCCAATAGCCCACAAAAGTTATTTCAACAAAATATCTCCAATGGCTCAGGAGTTATGACCCCACAAAAATGGTGTTTTTTGACAATTCTGTACGTGAAAAATTGCTCAATGAGTATAAAGATTTAAGTTACAATTTATAACCTCAAAAAAATCAGCTACTATCTGCTTTAATTTAGCACCTTGATCGTTAAGATTTGTGCAGTATTTGTCGAGATATTGCGTTTTTTGTACAAAAAACCCTCGATTTTTTCGCTAAAAACACGGAGTGAAGGAAAGTAAGCTTGGCAAACTTCACAAAATCACTGCCGTCATTTGGTGTTTTCAACAAAAAAGTTACGGGTTTTTTGTACGGGAAACGCAATATTTTGACAAATATTGCACCAATATTAACGATAAAGGTATCAAATTACAGTGGAAAGTAGCCGCTTTCTTTGAATGCATAATTTGTAACGTAAATCGTTAAGTACTCTGTCACGTATAGAATTGTCGAAAAACGCCATTTTTGGGGGGTCATAACTCCTGAACCACGGGAGATATTTTGTTGAAAAAATTTTTGTGGGCTATTGGGGGCAGGGGTAATGTTTTCACAAAAAATTATCGAAATCGAAAGAAATTTGACTCCGCACCGCACCTATAAGGACAGAAGTGGACTAATTTCTGTATATTTTATGAAAAATCCGAAATTAAAAAAACTCTGTGTTTTAATTCATGTTTTAAAATAACCTTACAATTTTAATTAGACAGTTTATGTCCCCATACAAACTTATGAGGTCGCCCAAATATATTTCAACTGTATGGCCCCATCCGCACTATACTATTTTTATGTTTTATATAAAATTTACGGAGTAAAAAATCTTATATTTGCTGTTGCAGCAGCGAGGATACTATATAACAAAAATGCGAAGTTTTTTTTATTGCACCCGAATTAACTTGCTACGAGTAGTACATAATCTCACGTCGTCAGTACGAACAGATGTCTTGAACTACATTTATCAAATCAAAAGCGAGTACACAGCCCAATTTATTATAAAATTTGGCCGATACAGGAATTGAACCCGTAACCTCCAAAGCCGACTCTGGCGTACTATCCATTACACCATAGGCCGCACAAGAAACGGTGAAAAATAATCGTTTTTATTAACGTTTGCACTTTGAGTGTTCACAGAAGGGACGGTGACGTGCAAAATCCCCATAAAAATAGTGTAAAATCACCATGACAAAATTCACCACAACGTAGTGTAAATTCCCCATAACAATCAGAAATGCGTTTGAAAAGTAAAATGTGTTAAAAAAAACTAAGTATTAATCATAAAAGCATTTAAAATGTTTTAATTTTTTCCTAAGCCTAAGCAAAATCCTAAAATCAAACTTAATTTTATCATGATAAACTTAATTTGTATTTTCCAAGTGTCAAATTTTAAAGAAAATATTGCAAACGCATTATATATATATGGGGAATTTACACTAGCTTATGGTGATTTTGTAACGTTTATGGTGATTTTGGCCTATGGTGAATTCGTCCCTGATGTTTTTATAAAGTCCCGATAGAGCACATGCGTCGTATGTGTCACAGTTATAAAATAAAAAAAGTCTTTTCTTTCTAGGTTTTTCGTCATGATTGTGTTATTAGATTGCCATCGGACTGTATTGGAAGTTGGATTTCAGGCAATAATATACGAAGTTGACCCATCTACTCAATCTGGAACGTGTTATTGCACTCAATTGGGTATTGTTTTAACATTTTTATCAAATATATTAAATAAATGTCACAAGCCAGTAAATGTTATTGAGTATAAAATTAAGAATTTTTTTATTATTTAGATTTAAAAAACGACATTATAATTTATGGCAAATTATTAATAAAATTACATGAAGTCAAAACCATTTTTATCCGGAGAAGAAAGATTTTTGTCCGTGGAGCCAACTCACATGAAGCATTTTGTTAAAAATTCCAAAAAAAAAATTCACAAAATATGATTGGAATTTTAATTAAGAAACATTTTTTCAAGATTTTTCAAATGGTTTTAAAATTTTTTATGCTTATGACGCAAAGTAAAATAAAGAAAACTTAAAATAATATAGGTTTCAAATTTGTTTTAATTATTAACTAATATTGTTTAAAAAGCTTAAATTACTTCCAAAACAAAAAAAAAACTGGGGTTTTGTATATATCTATATCTATATCTATATATATATATATATATATATATATATATATATATATATATATATATATATATATATATATATATATATATATATATATATATATACGTATTGTCCGAAAAATGTAGTAAATATCAAGTTGGAATAAGTTGTATTATAAAAAATATTAGGCGAATTTTGGTAATTTTAAATGTCAGTACGCTTGGACTTTATTAAAAATAACTTTAAAATAATATATTAAACGTTTTTAAAGCGGCTCTTTGAAATTTTTTCGTAATTGTAAAGCGTTTTTTTCTTAAAACGTTTGCTATACATTTAATTGGACAGTTTACTTCATTATAAAAAAATTTTGTATTATATTCCACTTGACTTATTGTTTTTACGTTTTTTATTAAAATTTAGGTTTGGTAAAGTTTTCGAAAGACGTCTGTAAAAACGGAAACAATATTGTGGGGGACGCCGAGTTTCGAATGAAATTTCAACCGGGATTGTGGATAAGGTTTAGTGTCGAAAAGTTGTCATATAAATCAAAATTCGTTATACTATAAAATAAGAACTAAAGTGGATTGCATTGGAATTGTAAAATAAACATAAATCTTACCACATACTACAGCAAACTATAGGTAAAATACTCGGCTTTAACCCTTTGGATTTTTTTGTTCAAAAACCACTGCTAATTCGCAGAAGAGATTCCGCGTCAGTGCTGCTCAGTGTTAAAGTCCGCGTCCGCTTCGCAATCGGCGCCAAGTTTAACACTAATAGAAAAAAAGAAATTTTAAATCCTATTAATTATTATATAACAAATAATAAATCTACTAATAAAACTACTAAAACCTACCTACTATAATAAACCTACTAAACCTAATAAATTCTTACTTGTTGACATTATGTGATATACCTGAAAACACGGGTTAATAAACAATTTAAATCGAAGAATATATTAATTACGTAATAAAATTATTAAAAAAAATAATATAGCCGTATAATCAGTAAGCGGCGTTGGCGCGGATTGCCATCTAGGGATATGCAGAGGAAAGAATCCCAAAGGGTCAAACCGTAAAGGTGGTTTACGTTTCGCCTTTAAATTTAAATCATTGCTATCGTACATTAGAAGGTGCCCAGCATAGCATTTAACGGTTTCACCTATTTAATATTTTTTACTCACTCGGCCGTTATTCCTAGCTCGTGTGGAATTAAGCACTTGATTTATACTGTAAGCAAAAATATATTTTTGCTGTAAGCGTGCCTCCCTAAAAAGTGCATTCTTATTATTTTTTCGCTTTAAGAAGACTTGGAAGGGCGTTTATAAATTATTATACGCTTGTGCTAAATCCAACAAAGTTACGTAGGAAATAATTTGCATAAACCTGGTCGGTATGCAGCTGATTGGTTGTTACGTAGAATTTATTTCAGTAATACATTGTAGTACGTTCACCAGTTTTTGCGCGGTTTTCCAACAAAAAAATTAGGTGCTTCGACAGTTATGAAAGCACTTTTTAACCAAATTGTATTCAAATTATTCCTTACATGACTTTGGTCGATTGTTAAAAGTGAGCATTGGGACTTGATTTGATATGATTTATGGTTGAATTATATCTGGCTGACGTCAAAAGTTAGAATGCAGACATGAGGGGACCAACTAAAATTGTGCGGTAATGACGTTTTTTTAAAAAACAAATATGAAGACATAATTTTTTTTATTCCAGTTTTTCGTCAAATATACAAAAATTCACCAACTTTAGCTTTTAAAAATTTTGCATTTGAGTTCAAAAAATCAAGTAATTTAATAAATAATTATTAAAATTCAGGTTTTGATCTTTATTAATAAACCACTGTGAGTGAAAAATTTTGATTGGTTTTGTTATTGAATAATCGATTCAATACTGCAATTATCGAGGTCAGCTAGATTTTATTTGCCATTTTATTTAAAAAAGGAGTTTCAACTGTAATTATTTTAACATATATATTGCACCAACCAATTGTTTCCGTTTTTGTTATTTATAAAATGTCTTCAATCAAACTAGGTAAACAATTTTTTGCCTTTCAATTTTTGCTTTTTTAACACTCAACCATTAAAAAAGTGGTACGGCCGTGCTTTTACCGAAGAAACCGCAGTGGACGGTGGCTCACTGGATGGCGAAAAGAAATATCTCTATCGTACCTTGTCCGTTCAAAAATATTTATCGGCAGTGTGTACAACTCAAAAATGGCTTGCGAAGTTTCAGAAACGGTAAATTTTTACTATAAAATTTTTGGGAACGGCCTATTTCGCTCCGGGCACTCTGCTCCCGACCCACTTTGCTCCTGACCCAATTCGCTCCCGTCCCACTTCGCTCCTGACCCACTTCGCTCCCAACAAATTTTTGCAAATTTAGTATTTATGTGAATGGACCCACTTCGCTCCCAACAAATTTAGTATTTATGTAAATGGACCCACTTCGCTGCCAACTCGATTTTTTTATTTTAATGAGAGCCACTTCGCTCCCGGTCCACTTCGCCCCCGATCCATTTCGCTCCCAACTTGCATTTTTTATTTAATGAGATCCACTTCAATCCCAACTCACTTCGCTCCGAGACCATTTCGACAAATTTTTTAAAGATTTTTAATTGTGCCGCGCTACTTATAATCAAGTTTTAAATTACTTTAGTTCTTATTAAAAACTTTGTTTTTCTTCTCCGAATAGACTTTATATGGTTAGTTTTTGTAATTATTGAAAAGTATTTAATCATGAAGGAAAATTTTTGCCAGTTTTTAAGTAAATCATATTCATCAAAAAATTGTTAAAATTGAGAAAATATTATTTAAATCGCGAAAGTAATCCCCTACGACAATATTTATTAGTTCTAAAGAATTTTTTATATTTATTCCAATATTCTTTAAACGCCACTTTAATAAATGTTATGGACGTTTTTCCTTGATTAACACGAGTTTTTTTTAAAGTGACATTTAGACGAGTCACATCAATAACTGAATTTTTTGTCTTTTAAAAATTTACAGAATATAATTCATAGTTGCACAAAACGGACAACGCTATAAATTTATGATGCAACTTTGACGTATTTTGTGTAAAATACCTAATAAAAATTTGTTTTTGATGTGACTTTTACAGTTATTATTTTAAAATTGTTTGAAGTTATATCGTTAAGTGGTCGTAGGAGCGGGCGATTTAAACACGGGCGATTTAAATAATATTTTTTCAATTTTAACAATTTTTTTGATCAATAGGAACTAACCTAAAAACTGGCCCATATAAAGCCTATTCGCAGAAGAAAAACAATAAAATAATTTGAAACTTAGTGATAATAAGCGCAGCACCGTTAAAAATCTTAAAAAAAACCTCGGAATGATCTGGGAGCAAAGTGAACTGGGAGCGAAATGAACCAGGAGTGAAATGGCTCTCATTAAAAATTAAAAAAAAATGTAAGTTGGGAGTGAAGTGGGTTGGGAGCGAAATGGACCGGAAGCGAAGTGGCTCTCATTAAAATAAAAAAATCGAGTTTGGAGCGAAGTGGGCGAAATGGACCGGGAGCGAAGTGGCTCTCATTAAAATAAAAAAATCGAGTTGGGATCGAAGTGGACCCAATTACATCAAAAATAAATTTGCAAAAATTTGTTGGGAGCAAGGTGGGGGGGGACAAAGTGGGATGGGAGTGAATCGGGCCAGGAGTTTGGAAGCAAAATAGGCCCGGAGCGAAATGGCTTGGGAGCGAAGTGGGTCGGGAGCGAAGTGCCCGGAGCTAAGTGTCCCCAGTTCAAAATTTTTGTAAGCTTTTTTCGGTAAAAAAAAGTAGCATAATAGCTTCAACAGAATAAGGGCTTGTTCACACTGAAGTGGAAAGTGACAAGTCGTAAGTGACAACGCAATCACACCGCAGCGACAAAACAGTAAACGCGTAAAACATGTAAACGCGTAAAACGCAAAACTCGTAAACATGTAAACGCGTGTGCAACACGTTGTCACTAATCACTTTTCACTTACCATTTGGGTGTAACCAGCCCTAAAAGTTTAATAATTTGCTTTTGTCTGCATTTTAGAAGAGTACTGTCGCAAATAAAATGTATATGTCGCCTTAAAACTAATACTTTAATAAAATTGTCGCCTACCAGATTGAAAGGTAACAGGCCAGAAGAGCCATGGAACGTTGGAGCTAGGTATTAAGGAGCCGGAAAAAAAGAGACTTAAGAACCAAGCAGCCAGAACGAAAGGGACAAAAGAGCCAAATGAAAGATAATAATGAAAAACACAAAAAAGCCAAGAGGTCAGAGAGTTGGACTTAAGAGCGTGACTTTTTAGGGCCAAAGAGCCAGAAAAAAGAGACTTTAGAGCCTTTGACGGCGCTTTGTTTTTTAATAACGTTATAACGCGTTATTTTCTAAATACACACATGAGAGGAAATTTTAGAGCCATTTTTTATTTTTTTAATTACTTTAACAAGTTTGCTATTGCAGCATATTACAATAAACTTTAAAACTAAATTTAATTTTATTTAGTTTTTTTTAATCACTCCAATGTTTATTCGTTTTTAACAAATAGTTCGTTTTCTTAATAATTCATAGATCTATAGATTTTCTTGATTATATTTCTTATTAGCCAAATAAAATAAAGGTAAAATTTTTTTTGTAAAATTAATTTTTAAAAAAACTTATTAAAACGCTAAAAATACGGTACGGGGTCTTTAGAGCCACAAGCGGGGAACTTGGAGCCATGAGAAATTTTTGGAAACTTGAAGCCTTTAAGAAAAAATTGGTTTGGGGTTAGATTTAGGTTCCACTTAGGCTTAGGTAAACGTTTCATCGATTTTTACTTTTAGCTCCAAGTTCCCTACTTACGGCTCCAAGTTCCCCACTTACGGCTCCAAGTTCCCTATTTTTGGCTCCAAGTTCCAGCTCCAAGTTCCCAAGGCTCCATTGACCCTAAATAAAAAATACAAATAGAATAATTTTTTTAAGCTAAGCTTTTTTAAGTATTTTAAGCTTTAATAAGCTTAAAATCGCTCATTAAAAAGCAGAGCTCCGGAACTCCCTCCGCTTTAAATGATCAAAGCTCCGGACCATAATATTGGAGGCTAGGGACATCACTCTTTTAATGTTGTTGAATATTTGAAAATTTGTAATTTTTTCTAAAGTCAATTTTGGAAAAAATTGACATTCT
>JASAMX010023216.1:0-53911 GCA_030248175.1 Microlaimidae sp. YZB2_3 | reverse complement strand
CTTTGTTTTACGCCAAAATATTACATCTTTCTCTCGAAAAGTTTTTATAATTGTTTAAAAGCGCCAACCTTAAATAAATTTAAATAAACCCAGTAAATTTAAATATAAAGTTTACTTAAAAATCATTATAAGGCAAATAAAATCTAGATGACCGCGATATTTGCAATATTGAATCAACTATATTTAACAAGCAAAAAACATTCAAAAATTTTCACTAAAGTGGATTAATAACAAAGATTAAAAACTGTATTTTAATAATTATTTTTCAAATTACTTAATTTTTAACCTAAATGTAAATTTTTTAAGGGCTAAAATTAGTTAATTTTTGTATATTTTGTGAAAAAGGCGGGATTGAAAAAATTCTGCGTTCTTAGAGGCTTGAAAAAAAAATTTAAATGATAGTTCTGCACTTAAAACTAAACGAATAAGCAAAACTCACAAAAAACGGAAGTTTACCCTAACAACTTTCCCATTGTTTAAAGATGTTTTTTGCGTAATTCAAAGTTTTTCATATGTAATTTTTTTGGCTTAATCAAAAACAGAAAAACATTTTTATTATTTTAATTTGTATCAAAAAATGCTGAAATTTTTCAAAATATAGATGTTTTATTATTTTTAGAGTTTTCCAGTTTTAAAATTTTTACAATGAAATTAATTTAATCTCAGTGAAACTTTGCTTTATGGCGGGACCGCCGACTCAATTTTTTTAAACGTGAACTATTTGCGCATACAAACAAGATGGAAATATTTTGAGAAGCTCTCTAAAGGTTTTTTTTGTTTTTTTTATGAATTAAGAAAAAGGCCCTATGATTAAACTGTAATAAAAAATCATTAAATTGAAAAATTAAACTTTTGTAAAAAAGTTTTTTTTTTGTGGTTGAATTATATCTGGCTGACGCTGAAAATTAGAATGCAGGCACGTTGGGACCAATTAAAATTGTGCGGTAATGACTTTTTTTTTAAACCAATAAGAACGCAGAATTTTTTTTCAATCCCACCTTTTCACAAAAAATATACAAAAATTAACTAATTTTAGCCCTTAAAAAATTTTCATTTAGGTTAAAAATTAAGTAATTTGAAAAATAATTATTAAAATACAGTTTTTAATCTTTGTTATTAATCCACTTTAGTGAAAATTTTTGAATGTTTTTGTTGTTATATAGTCGATTCAATATTGCAAATATCGCGGTCATCTAGATTTTATTTGCCTTATAATGATTTTTAAGTAAACTTTATATTTAAATTTACTGGGTTTATTTAAATTTATTTAAGGTTGGCGCTTTTAAACAATTATAAAAACTTTTCGAGAGAAAGATGTAATATTTTGGCGTAAAACAAAGTATTTTATATATACAATACTCCTGTTCCCAATTAATAAAAATTGAACGAATTATTACCTTTAAAAAATCTGGTGCAAATACTATATGTTATTGTGAAAAAATTGCAGGCCTTGATTTCATATTCAAGACAGACCTTTGCCTAAACCTAGTAGCCAACACAAAACCGTCATTAAATCCTTAAATCCTTAAAAGTGCAATACTTAATTTTGTCATAATGGTTTGAAATCGTTGTAGAAGTTGTTCTCAGATTCATTATATACCGTGAATAACTGCAATTAATCCCCCGTTATATTCAGTAAATTCACCTTTAACCGGTAACTACCCCGGATAATGTAGTCCCGGAATCCGTTCCGGGAACGGTAACATTTCTTCAGGTGTTAATTAGGTCGTTTACCTATCACCTGATTGTCAAAACGAGGAACCTAGTTGGAACGGAGCCGGGGGGATGACGAAATACATGTTTATAAGAATAAGTAATTGAACTCATCCTCGTTTTGAAAACATATAGGTTATAAAAATATTTGCGCAAAAATTAAACCCTAAGAAAAGTGGAAAACTTAGATGAATTGATCTAAATCTATGTAAAACAACGGCACAACCCAGTACTATAAAAACATCTTTAAACAAAAAATGAGTCTTGCTTAGTTTAGTTTCAGTATAAAAAACATTTAAATATTTTCTTACTGTAATAACTATATATTTATTTTCTTCTTTTTTAATTTGTTGACTATAATTATTTTTGAGCCCCCGCTAGAACTACAATTAATAAGACCTCGCGGTTAATTAATAATCTGAGCCTAATATCCTGATATTTAATATAAAGATATGATTATCGTACTCTATGTTACCTTTGTGGCCATTTATTACATTTATTGTCGCTTATCAGAAAACCAACTACAAAAACTGGTTTATTAACCACATTTTTAAATATAATAATTATAGAAAAGATCAAAAATAAATTTTTGTTGGTTGTTTGCCTGTATATCTTGTTCGTTGACCACCGCGTGTGACCCTAAAAAGTAAAATGACAAAAAAATGAAATCGTATAAGAAATTTAAAACATATAAAGCTAATAGAATTGCTTTTCTGGATATTTAAAATATTTAAAATAATCGGCACTTGTTTTATTAATGGACGTTTGTTGGGAAGGCAGGCTTTACCTGCTCGTACCTGCCTCCATCGCAAATTTTGCTACGTTCCACCTGCCTCATAACTGTCTCTCATCTGCCTTCTACTTGTGTATATTCTAAATTTACCTACCTCCTTCCTACCTGGCAGTTTTAGCAGCCTCCACCATGCCTTTTGCCTGCCTTTTAGATATTTTTCCTGCCTCCTACCTGCCTCCGCTCTATCTGTTAACTTCCTCTGAGGTAAGTTTCGCTACCTGCCTTTAACCTACCGGAGACAATTTCGACAGCCGTCCTTTCTGGATTATTAATGTTTTGTAAAATTCAGTAATTAAAAAAATCATACCACGTGCACATTTTACATTGTTTGTTGATAATATTTTTTAGAAACTTTATTGGTTTATTTACCAGTGCGTTGTCTTTGTTAAATATTTGAATAGTTTAATACTTTTTTATTCCGAATTTTTTCATTTTATAACATTTTATTTTTCTTGTGATTTTATAAAGAATGTTCCGCTTTGGGAAATCGAGAATTATTTATGCCGTAATATCACCGCCGTCATTGTAAATGCAAAGTTAACAGTTATTTGAAAAATTTTAGGTGGTTTTTTAGGATTCGTTTAGGTGTGGGAGCACACACACACACACACACAGACTTAGCATGGCGGCATTCACAATGAGCGCGGTGATACATATGACGGCATAATTAATTCTCGTATTTTATTGATGAAATCTTTGAAACTAAATAAATACCTCGTTATAACTGTTTCTGAATAAAAGTTGTTAGCTATTAATTAAACAATTTTTATACATATTTGCAGCAAAATAAGTCAACCGGATTGATTTCTTATTCTACTGTAAATGTTCAGAGACAAGAATGAATCGTTCTTCAGCCAATTTTTCTACGCTTTTTTCCCGATTGCATAAGCTTTATCAGGACCAACAGGCAATGCTCAGCTACCAGAAGGAGCTGAGACACTGGGTCGCTATCTCTAAAGGCCTGTGGTGGTACATCCTGGTGGTGTACTCTTTCTCCTTGCCATTGTACGCCTATTGCGGTCTGGACATTGTGAATAGACGAAAAGGAAACTGGAAGCACAACATTTGTGTCCTGGCTATGATTGGTGTGGACTCTTGCGCTCTTATTGTGCTTATTGTATCACTACTGCTCATTAACAGAGGAAACGGTAACGACGGCTATATTTGTAAAGGTAGGGCATGTTTGTTGTTGTCTTTTGTTCAAAAAGTTTGTCTTGTAATTTTTATTTAACTAATTTACGTGAACTAAAAGTTATTAATTATTTTCATTATTTAAAAAGTCTATAAATAAAATATATGTGGAGTTCCTTCTTTTTTTGCAATGTTTTTGTGAACAATTTTCTGATTGGTACTTAAGTTTTAATATGTAACGGTTATGAGTTTTAATTTTACATTTAAAAATAACGTTATGATAAGTTTTTATGGGTAACATAAAAACTGTATTGCTTTTAATTTTAGAATTTTAAATTAACTTGTAATGCAATATTGTACCTTAAATCGCAATAAACGATAAAAATTACTAACAACGTCTGTCAAATACAAAATCTAAACATTATAACGGTAAAAGCAAAATATACGAATTTTTTTACTTCACACTAAAAATTCACGATATTTAAAACCCTCCCATTTAAACGGAAATTGTTCAGTATTAATAATCTTTACCGAGTTATAACGTTTTAGAATTACTTTTAACCAATTAGTGCTTATGAAAAAAGGAGATCTTTCATTGATTGTAGGTTTATTGTTTTCCAAGCACTAATTGGCAAAAAGTGATTTTGTTAGCTCTTCCCAAAACCATTCCCACAGAGCAAAACATATATGACGTGATCACGAATACTATATGACATTTTGAGAGTCCTTTAAAATCCTGATGTGTTACTGCTTCCTAAAAAAAATCCACAGTTTAATGTATTTTATTGAAGTCTTTTAAGTCTACAGGTTGTGTTCTACCTTTATTTCTGCACTATACTTTTTGATTTTGAATATTTTAGCAATGATCTACGCCAGCAATGTTGCAGCTTTATTTACCAATTTGGTGCTGGGTGATCTGTGGGGTCGCTGCTTCAGTAAATTTATGTCCGCTTAAGATGAAGGTAGTGTTGTGATAATCAATAAATAATGTTCAATAAATAAAAATTATTAATTAATAGTTATTATTAATAAATAATAATAATAATTGATAAGTAATTAAATAAAGTAACGTCTTTTATTAAATTTTTTTAATAAGTTCTAAAGAGGAAAGGCAAAGTTTACCATAGGTTACAATGATTTACCCAAAAATTAATATATTAGAATATTTTATTTAAATTAGTCTATTATTTATCAGTGTAATCCAGTCAATTTCACAATTAAAAACGTTAGTTTTTTTTTAATTTTAAAGGGTTAGTTTTTTAAAGAGGATAGTTCAGTGAGAATGAGTGAGAAGTGAAATATTATTCGATATTTGGTTGAAGAATTATTCGTTGTGTGCGAAGAACTACTAGTTCACCAAATTCACTTCCATAGATTAAAATGGATTATTATCATACCGAATGCAAGACTAATCTCAGTCTTAAATTAAGTTGCTGTTTAGTTTGTATAGGCATAGTAGTAAAAATTTACATTATTTTTTATTGAGTATTTGTAAAGTGATTATGACAACACTAAATACAGGGTCGTAAAAAATCAAATATGATCACGTACGTCATAACTCTTTTGATTTTTTCATTGTTCGCCGAATCTTGGACCATCTATTATACTCAGGACAACGGCGTAGGATTCAACGTGACCGTTTGCGACCTAGTCATTGACGACCGGGAGACCATTTGGAAGATCAAAATCATGGTCCTCATCGAGGCCTTGGTCAGTTACCTCATCCCTTTTGTCTTCGTGTGGCCGCTGACGTGAGCATTCTCTTCCGTGCTTACCGGACCACAATGCCCACCGTCAGCAACAAGGACATCAACAGTTTTTGCTGAAAACGAAACAATTACAAGCGGCGGATGCAAACCCTGGTTCTGAAGATCTGTCCAACATCTATTTGAAGCACTACCGGAAAAAAAGAATCCTACAAGAAAGTATCATTCGCTGCATCTCCGCGGCAACCCTGGACCTGCTGCTTAACATGCCCGAGTACTGCATTCACCTCCTGGACAATTTTATACCTCTGCGGGAGTACATAGGCTCCTACAGAGTGTATTACGCCCTAGAAGCGGCTGCATATGTACTCTACGCCCTCCAATATCCTTTCATCCTTTGGCACGCCCGAATACTGTTCCAGTACCTGGGAAGTAAGGAGAAGCCCAGCTCCAAGAGTACCAAGAATATGAAGTCCAGTTTCGGCGCATCAAACACTGGAAGGACTCGGGCTGGGAAATCTACTCAGATGGAAGCCCTTTTACTAAAAAAAGAGTCCAAATTGGACTATTTTTTCCCATATAAATACGCGAGGAAACAAAACTCAAGTGCTGATTATTAAGTTATAGTTTGAATAGTTCTGCGACGTACATAAAATCTGAGGCTAATGAAAATGAATTTTGTAAAGATAAAATCAAACAAAGTCAATACAATAGTTGATGATGTAACTTATAGCCTCAATACTTGCCTGTTCTTAAAACAAAATGTGATGCAGTACCCGCAATTGTTTGGTGAATTTGCTTTACAACTTGCCTTTGTATGACTTTTAATTTTCACAGCGTTTCCTTGAGAAGTTTTATGTAGTAATACTTGTTAAACGCTATTACCACTTGAATTAGAAGCTAATTACTGTGTAGTGATAATATGTGCTTTCTTTTAAAAATTCACTTTATTGATTTATGATATTTGATGTTTTTTGAGTAAATTTTTTTAAATATTAGCCCCACTATGGTCAAAACCCTCCCAGTTAAATGGAAGTTGTCCAGTGTTAGATTATCTTTCGCGGAGTTATGTATGTTATAGGAATCGTTCTTAGCCAATTAGCGCTTGGTAAAACCAGTGATCCCCAATAAACATAGATATCTCCAATTTTTAGGTCCTCCCACAACTCCCAAAGAGTATAACATATATGGTGTGATCACGGATACTATATGACCTTATGAGGGTCCTTAAAATCCTGACGTGTCTGTATTATGGACCGTTTCTCATTAAAAAAACTTACATCTTCCAAAAATCAGAGTGTTAAAGTAATATTTTTTAAGTCTGAACGTCCTGACGAAAATAATAAAACAACAAAAATTCTAAGAATAAAATGTTCAAATTTAGGTCCGCGTTTTGAACTCAAACTTTAATATTAATTTCAAATAAGGTTCCATTAAATCACTTAGTTAAAAAATACCAATCACTGCATTAATGCTTGGCTCTCAAAAGAGCAGTCAAAACTTGTGTTGTACGTTATAATTTAAAAAAATGATATTTTTTTTGTTTAGACAAAAACTCAATAGGTGTTGCAACATAGTTTTTCAGCATTTTGAAGTTTGTTTTGTAATCTTATTAATAATTAATTGAAAAAATAAAAAAACTAAAAATTCTAAAATCATTACTGTGTTAAGAGCTAGTTTATAATTTGACCAAAGTCCAAAGACAAATTCAAAAGGAGAAAAGTCAAAAGAACAAAGTCTAAAAAAAAATTTTATCCTTAAATTCATACTCCTTTGGAAAATTTTTAGAGGGTTTCCTTTAGACGAAGTATGAACGCTTGTTTATATACTGTCTAAAGACAGTCCGTTGGACAATCCGAAGTGTCCAAAACTGTTTAAAACGCAAAGTGAAATATTTTAACTTTGTTTTTGCTGTCGAAAAAAACCTTTGGATAGTCCAAAGAAATTATTTGATTGTACAAAGGACATCTTTGGCTTGTCTTAAATTGTCCTTTCGATTTTTTGCTTTGGACGTTGTCCTTTGAAAACTTTAAGTACGAAGTATAAATAGATATAAAAGTTTCTTTTGGTCTTCGTGCTTTGGCCTTTTTCCCTTTGGAAGAAATTTAAATGGGGCTTAAAAACTGTTTTTGGACTTTGTCCTTTAGACATTTTGGACAAAGTATGACCAGGTTGTAACCATTAAAAATCGATATAAAACTTTTATTAATATTATGTTAGTATTTCTAAGTTCTTATAGGTTTTGAAAGCAAAAAAATCATTTTAAAAAAATTTTGCATGTGCAGTGATATTAATTTTTAATATAAAAATATCTTTTAAAATAATTTTCAGGTAAAAATGTTTAAAAAACGCGCACAGAAACGTGTTTTAAATATATTATCAGTTTGGTGTTTTTAAGTTTTGGTTTCCAATTGAAAAATATATAATAATTTTGCCATGTGCAGATTTTTAAAATGGTGGGTTTTTTTAGAATAAACGGTATATTTAATATTAAAAATAATATTTGATTAATAGTAGACTATAATAATATGTGTTAAAAAAATTATATTTTTTAGCAAGATATATATACAAAAATAGCCAGGCAACTCTTGTAATGTAAATTATTTCCTTTTCGTAAAGTAATGATTTTTTTAATTTCCGTTTTGGGATGTCTTGGACTATTTTATGTCGGCGAAAAATCTGGATTTTAGTTCGAGGTTATTTATTATTAACAAAATTAATGGGTTTTAGGCGGCTAAAAAAACTTCCGAAACTATTTTAATATTATTTAATTAAGATAGTTTTCAGTGCGTCAAATAAATCATACAATTTATTTTTACTCTATTATTCAGCAAAATATAGAAATTTTCGTTTTTTTATTTGACGTTTTCTGATGTCATTCGAGCTGTTGGCTGTGGTTTTTAAAGTTTAGATTTATAAATTCATAGATTTCTGAAGCAGAGCTTAAAAAGCTAAGAAATATAGCCTTAAAGTTTTTAGCTAAAACTTTAAGCGTTCTTAATTTGCCATACTTGCAAAATATATATGCGAGGTATATTTATGTCAAAATAATTGTTTGTTTAAAGAAAATAAAAAAAAGTCAATTATATATTTTTAATAAAAGGTAGGTCAATTAACCAAGTTGATTTTTGTTAATTGCTTTTTAAAAGCGGAAAAAAAAACTGAAAATTTCTATATTTTGCTGAATAATAGAGTAAAAATAATTGTATGATTTATTTGACGCACTGAAAACTATCTTAATTAAATAATATTAAAATAGTTTCGGAAGTTTTTTTAGCCGCCTAAAACCCATTAATTTTGTTAATAATAGATAACCTCGAACTAAAATCCAGATTTTTCGCCGACATAAAATAGTCCAAGACATCCCAAACGGAAATTAAAAAATCATTACTTTACGAAAAAGGAAATAATTTACATTACAAGAGTTGCCTGGCTATTTTTGTATATATATCTTGCTAAAAAATATAATTTTTTTAACACATATTATTATAGTCTACTATTAATCAAATATTATTTTTAATATTAAATATACCGTTTATTCTAAAAAAACCCACCATTTTAAAAATCTGCACATGGCAAAATTATTATATATTTTTCAATTGGAAACCAAAACTTAAAAACACCAAACTGATAATATTTTAAAACACGTTTCTGTGCGCGTTTTTAAAACATTTACCTGAAAATTATTTTAAAAGATATTTTTAATTAAAAATTAATATCACTGCGCATGCAAAATTTTTTAAAATGATTTTTTTGCTTTCAAAACCTATAAGAACTTAGAAATACTAACATAATATTAATAAAAGTTTTGTGTGGATTTTAATGGTTACAACCTGGTCATACTTTGTCCAAAATGTCTAAAGGACAAAGTCCAAAAACAGTTTTTAAGCCCCATTTAAATTTCTTCCAAAGGGAAAAAGGCCAAAGCACAAAGACCAAAAGAAACTTTTATATCTATTTATACTTCGTACTTAAAGTTTTCAAAGGACAACGTCCAAAGCAAAAAATCGAAAGGACAATTTAAGACAAGCCAAAGATGTCCTTTGTACAATCAAATAATTTCTTTGGACTATCCAAAGGTTTTTTTCGACAGCAAAAACAAAGTTAAAATATTTCACTTTGCGTTTTAAACAGTTTTGGACACTTCGGATTGTCCAACGGACTGTCTTTAGACAGTATATAAACAAGCGTTCATACTTCGTCTAAAGGAAACCCTCTAAAAATTTTCCAAAGGAGTATGAATTTAAGGATAAAATTTTTTTTAGACTTTGTTCTTTGGACTTTTCTCCTTTGGAATTTGTCTTTGGACTTTGGTCAAATTATAAACTAGCCTTAACACAGTAATGATTTTAGAATTTTTAGTTTTTTTATTTTTCAATTAATTATTAATAAGATTACAAAACAAACTTCAAAATGCTGAAAAACTATGTTGCAACACCTATTGAGTTTTTGTCAAAACAAAAAAAATATCATTTTTTTAAATTATAACGTACAACACAAGTTTTGACTGCTCTTTTGAGAGCCAAGCATTAATGCAGTGATTGGTATTTTTTAATGATGATTTAATGGAACTATTTGAAATTAATATTAAAGTTTGAGTTCAAAACGCGGACCTAAATTTGAACATTTTATTCTTAGAATTTTTGTTGTTTTATTATTTTCGTCAGGACGTTCACGACTTAAAAAATATTACTTTAACACTCTGATTTCTGAAGATGTAAGTTTTTTTAATGAGAAACGGTCCATAATACAGACACGTCAGGATTTTAAGGACCCTCATAAGGTCATATAGTATCCGTGATCACACCATATATGTTATACTCTTTGGGAGTTGTGGGAGGACCTAAAAATTGGAGATCTCTACGTTTATTGGGGATCACTGGTTTTACCAAGCGCTAATTGGCTAAGAACGATTCTATAACATCATAACTCCGCGAAGATCTCTAACACTGAACAACTTCCATTTAACTGGGAGGGTTTTGACCATAGTGGGGCTATATTTTAAAAAAATTTATCAAAAAACATCAAATATCATAAATCAATAAAGTGAATTTGTAAAAGAAAGCACATATTATCACTACACAGTAATTAGCTTCTAATTCAAGTGGAATAGCGTTTAACAAGTATTACTACATAAAAATTCTCAAGGAAACGTGAAAATTAAAAGTCATACAAAGGCAAGTTGTAAAGCAAATTCACCAAACAATTGCGGGTACTGCATCACATTTTGTTTTAAGAACAGGCAAGTATTGAGGCTATAAGTTACATCATCAACTATTGTATTGACTTTGTTTGATTTTATCTTTACAAAATTCATTTTCATTAGCCTCAGATTTTATGTACGTCGCAGAACTATTCAAACTATAACTTAATAATCAGCACTTGAGTTTTGTTTCCTCGCGTATTTATATGGGAAAAAATAGTCCAATTTGGACTCTTTTTTTAGTAAAAGGGCTTCCATCTGAGTAGATTTCCCAGCCCGAGTCCTTCCAGTGTTTGATGCGCCGAAACTGGACTTCATATTCTTGGTACTCTTGGAGCTGGGCTTCTCCTTACTTCCCAGGTACTGGAACAGTATTCGGGCGTGCCAAAGGATGAAAGGATATTGGAGGGCGTAGAGTACATATGCAGCCGCTTCTAGGGCGTAATACACTCTGTAGGAGCCTATGTACTCCCGCAGAGGTATAAAATTGTCCAGGAGGTGAATGCAGTACTCGGGCATGTTAAGCAGCAGGTCCAGGGTTGCCGCGGAGATGCAGCGAATGATACTTCGGATTCTTTTTTTCCGGTAGTGCTTCAAATAGATGTTGGACATGATCTTCATGGACACGGGGTTTGCATCCCGCCGCTTGTAATTGTTTCGTTTTGGGCCGAAACTGTTGATGTCCTTGTTGCTGACGGTGGGCATTGTGGTCCGGTAGGCGCGGAAGAGAATGCTCACGTCAGCGGCCATCACCAAAGCGAAAGGGATGAGGTAACTGACCAAGGCCTCGATGAGGACCATGATTTTGATCTTCCAAATGGTCTCCCGGTCGTCAATGACTAGGTCGCAAACGGTCACGTTGAATCCTACGCCGTTGTCCTGAGTATAATAGATGGTCCAAGATTCGGCGAACAATGAAAAAATCAAAAGAGTTATGACGTACGTGATCATATTTGATTTTTTACGACCCTGTATTTAGTGTTGTCATAATCACTTTACAAATACTCAATAAAAAATAATGTAAATTTTTACTACTATGCCTATACAAACTAAACAGCAACTTAATTTAAGACTGAGATTAGTCTTGCATTCGGTATGATAATAATCCATTTTAATCTATGGAAGTGAATTTGGTGAACTAGTAGTTCTTCGCACACAACGAATAATTCTTCAACCAAATATCAATAATATTTCTCACTTCTCACTCATTCTCACTGAACTATCCTCTTTAAAAAACTAACCCTTTAAAATTAAAAAAAAACTAACGTTTTTAATTGTGAAATTGACTGGATTACACTGATAAATAATAGACTAATTTAAATAAAATATTCTAATATCTAATTTTTGGGTAAATCATTGTAACCTATGGTAAACTTTGCCTTTCCTCTTTAGAACTTATTAAAAAAATTTAATAAAAGACGTTACTTATTTAATTACTTATCAATTATTATTATTATTTATTAATAATAACTATTAATTAATAATTTTTATTTATTGAACATTATTTATTGATTATCACAACACTACCTTCATCTTAAGCGGGAACATAATGTTACTGAAGCGGCGACCCCACATGATCACCCAGCACCAATTGGTAAATAAAGCTGCAACATTGCTGGCGTAGATCATTGCTAAAATATTCAAAATCAAAAAGTATAGTGCAGAAATAAAGGTAGAACACAACCTGTAGACTTAAAAGACTTCAATAAAATACATTAAACTGTGGATTTTTTTTAGGAAGCAGTAACACATCAGGATTTTAAAGGACTCTCAAAATGTCATATAGTATTCGTGATCACGTCATATATGTTTTGCTCTGTGGGAATGGTTTTGGGAAGAGCTAACAAAATCACTTTTTGCCAATTAGTGCTTGGAAAACAATAAACCTAACAAATCAAATGAAAAGATCTGCTTTTTTCATAATCACTAATTGGTTATAAGTATTTTTAAATCGTTATTACTCGGTAAAGATTTTTAAGACTGAACAATTTCCGTTTAAATGGGAGGGTTTTAAATATCGTGAATTTTTAGATGTGAAGTAAAAAAATTCGTATATTTTGCTTTTACCGTTATAATGTTTAGATTTTTGTATTTGACAGACGTTGTTAGTAATTTTTTATCGTTTATTGCGATTTAAGGTACAATATTGCATTACAAGTTAATTTAAAATTCTAAAATTAAATAGCAATACAGTTTTTATGTTACCCATAAAAACTTATCATAACGTTATTTTTAAATGTAAAATTAAAACTCATAACCGTTACATATTAAAACTTAAGTACCAATCAGAAAATTGTTCACAAAAACATTGCAAAAAAAGAAGGAACTCCACATATATTTTATTTATAAAAGACTTTTTAAATAATGAAAATAATTAATAACTTTTAGTTCACGTAAAATTAGTTAAATAAAAATTACAAGACAAACTTTTTGAACAAAAGACAACAACAAACATGCCCCTACCTTTACAAATATAGCCGTCGTTACCGTTTCCTCTGTTAATGAGCAGTAGTGATACAATAAGCACAATAAGAGCGCAAGAGTCCACACCAATCATAGCCAGGACACAAATGTTGTGCTTCCAGTTTCCTTTTCGTCTATTCACAATGTCCAGACCGCAATAGGCGTACAATGGCAAGGAGAAAGAGAAACACAACCAGGACGTACCACCACAGGCCTTTAGAGATAGCGACCCAGTGTCTCAGCTCCTTCTGGTAGCTGAGCATTGCCTGTTGGTCCTGATAAAGCTTATGCAATCGGGAAAAAAGCGTAGAAAAATTGGCTGAAGAACGATATTCTCTTGTCTCCTGAACATTTTACAGTAGAATAAGAAATTAATCCGGTTGACTGATTTTGCTGCAAATATGTATAAAAAATTGTTTAATTAATAGCTAACAACTTTTATTCAGACACAGTTATAACGAGGTATTTATTTAGTTTCAAAGATTTCATCAATAAAATACGAGAATTAATTATGCCGTCATATGTATCACCGCGCTCATTGTGAATGCCGCCATGCTAAGTCTGTGTGTGTGTGTGTGTGTGCTCCCACACCTAAACGAATCCTAAAAAACCACCTAAAATTTTTCAAATAACTGTTAACTTTGCATTTACAATGACGGCGGTGATATTACGGCATAAATAATTCTCGATTTCCCAAAGCGGAACATTCATTATAAAATCACAAGAAAAATAAAATGTTATAAAATGAAAAAATTAGGAATAAAAAAGTATTAAACTATTCAAATATTTAACAAAGACAACGCACTGGTAAATAAACCAATAAAGTTTCTAAAAAATATTATCAACAAACAATGTAAAATGTGCACGTGGTATGATTTTTTTAATTACTGAATTTTACAAAACATTAATAATCCAGAAAGGACGGCTGTCGAAATTGTCTCCGGTAGGTTAAAGGCAGGTAGCGAAACTTACCTCAGAGGAAGTTAACAGATAGAGCGGAGGCAGGTAGGAGGCAGGAAAAATATCTAAAAGGCAGGCAAAAGGCATGGTGGAGGCTGCTAAAACTGCCAGGTAGGAAGGAGGTAGGTAAATTTAGAATATACACAAGTAGAAGGCAGATGAGAGACAGTTATGAGGCAGGTGGAACGTAGCAAAATTTGCGATGGAGGCAGGTACGAGCAGGTAAAGCCTGCCTTCCCAACAAACGTCCATTAATAAAACAAGTGCCGATTATTTTAAATATTTTAAATATCCAGAAAAGCAATTCTATTAGCTTTATATGTTTTAAATTTCTTATACGATTTCATTTTTTTGTCATTTTACTTTTTAGGGTCACACGCGGTGGTCAACGAACAAGATATACAGGCAAACAACCAACAAAAATTTATTTTTGATCTTTTCTATAATTATTATATTTAAAAATGTGGTTAATAAACCAGTTTTTGTAGTTGGTTTTCTGATAAGCGACAATAAATGTAATAAATGGCCACAAAGGTAACATAGAGTACGATAATCATATCTTTATATTAAATATCAGGATATTAGGCTCAGATTATTAATTAACCGCGAGGTCTTATTAATTGTAGTTCTAGCGGGGGCTCTAAAATAATTATAGTCATAAATTAAAAAAGAAGAAAATAAATATATAGTTATTACAGTAAGAAAATATTTAAATTTTTTTTATACTGAAACTAAACTAAGCAAGACTCATTTTTTGTTTAAAGATGTTTTTATAGTACTGGGTTGTGCCGTTGTTTTACATAGATTTAGATCAATTCATCTAAGTTTTCCACTTTCTTAGGGTTTAATTTTTGCGCAAATATTTTTATAACCTATATGTTTTCAAAACGAGGATGAGTTCAATTACTTATTCTTATAAACATGTATTTCGTCATCCCCCCGGCTCCGTTCCAACTAGGTTCCTCGTTTTGACAATCAGGTGATTAGGTAAACGACCTAATTAACACCTGAAGAAATGTTACCGTTCCGGAACGGATTCCGGGACTACATTATCCCGGGGTAATTACCCGTTAAAGGTGAATTTACTGAATATAACGGGGGATTAATTAGTTATTCACGGTATATAATGAATCTGAGAACAACTTCTACAACGATTTCAAACCATTATGACAAAATTAAGTATTGCACTTTAAGGATTTAAGGATTTAATGACGGTTTTGTGTTGGCTACTAGGTTTAGGCAAAGGTCTGTCTTGAATATGAAATCAAGGCCTGCAATTTTTCACAATAACATATAGTATTTGCACCAGATTTTTTAAAGGTAATAATTCGTTCAATTTTTATTAATTGGCGAACATATATTTATATATAAAATACTTTGTTTTACGCCAAAATATTACATCTTTCTCTCGAAAAGTTTTTATAATTGTTTAAAAGCGCCAACCTTAAATAAATTTAAATAAACCCAGTAAATTTAAATATAAAGTTTACTTAAAAATCATTATAAGGCAAATAAAATCTAGATGACCGCGATATTTGCAATATTGAATCAACTATATAACAACAAAAACATTCAAAAATTTTCACTAAAGTGGATTAATAACAAAGATTAAAAACTGTATTTTAATAATTATTTTTCAAATTACTTAATTTTTAACCTAAATGAAAATTTTTTAAGGGCTAAAATTAGTTAATTTTTGTATATTTTGTGAAAAGGTGGGATTGAAAAAAAATTCTGCGTTCTTATTGGTTTAAAAAAAAAGTCATTACCGCACAATTTTAATTGGTCCCCTCATGCCTGCATTCTAATTTTCAGCGTCAGCCAGATATAATTCAACCATAAATAAAAAACTTTTTTACAAAAGTTTAATTTTTCAATTAATGATTTTTTATTACAGTTTAATCATAGGGCCTTTTTGTTAATTCATAAAAAAAACAAAAAAAAACTTTAGAGAGCTTCTCAAAATATTTCCATCTTGTTTGTATGCGCAAATAGTTCACGTTTAAAAAAATTGAGTCGGCGGTCCCGCCATAAAGCAAAGTTTCACTGAGATTAAATTAATTTCATTGTAAAAATTTTAAAACTGGAAAACTCTAAAAATAATAAAACATCTATATTTGAAAAATTTCAGCATTTTTTGATACAAATTAAAGCAATAAAAATGTTTTTCTGTTTTTGATTAAGCCAAAAAAATTACATATGAAAAACTTTAATTACGCAAAAAACATCTTTAAACAATGGTAAAATTGTTAGTAAACTTCCGGTTTCTGAGAGTTTTGCTTATTCGTTTAATTTTAAGTGCAGAACTATCATTAAATTTTTTTTTCAAGCCTCTAAGATATTCCACCCTGTTTCATCTTGAATAAAAACAGCCATTATAAATGCGAATGACATTATTTTTTGCCTTTTTTGTTAAATTACGTAAACAAATAAAAACTCAAGACTCAATTTCAAAATTACAAGCAAAGTTACTGTTTAAAGTAAATGTTTCCATTTAGAAAACTAAAAACCAAATGGAAACAACTCGTGAGAAAACTGCACAAAGCATAAAAATCTGAGTAACCTAATGCGTTTATATTTTTATTTCTAATAACCTTAAATACCTTTATTGTGTACTTACAAAGTATGTATTAACAAGTATATCTTATTACAAAGGTGCTAATCTAATATGTTACAGCGACCCTATCATAAAATCTGATTCAAATCACACTTCCCTTCCAAATCCACATATTTGTCAAAGGACCGCGCGTTTGTGCAAAACCTCATGTCTGTCTAAAGGATACAAATAGGGCTAATGATTGAACATCATCTAAAGACCGGAAATATGTTAATAGATATAGAATGCACCTTTTTAGCGGATGCATAATCATTTTTGTGGATAAACATAAGGTATTTTTGGACAGTTTTGGCGTGGGGCGTTAGAGGAGAACGCTTCCTCTTCGGACGAGCAGTACAAATCAGAATATGTGATGAACTTTGCTGGATACTGTAGCCTTTTACGTAATGTACGCGGTAAGTTTTTTGTTCTCCGATAAGTTGACTTTTTTAAAATTTAATTAAAGATTGTGGACGAATTAAGAAAAATGAAATAAATATAATTAATATATAATTCTTTTTATACTCATTTTTATTGGTAATATAATATTATTAGATCATTAAATCGCGTTTTAATTAACAAACTGTTAAATTTTTTTATTAATTCGCCAGCTTAAATTTTGTTGAAACTGCCTATCCAATCAGGTGGTATAGTGTATTAATTGACACTCAGGTTTTGTTAATATTTGAAATTGCTCCAAAAACTTTGATATATTATTGTAAAACAAAATGGTCAAGAAAGAAGATCTCGAACAATTAGAAAAAGAAAATTTGGATTTGCACAATAGAAATATAGAGTTGGAGAACAAGAAACACGTGTGGGAAGTTGAAAAAATTAAGTTGTCTGCACGAATTGACAACCTGGAAACTAACCAAAAGCCTTATCAGGAGTTGGTACGTCAGATTTGTGAGGAGCTTTTTAAGCGAATGCTACCTTTGATTCAAGCCAATATGGAGAAGCTGGAAGCGGCAAAAGATCATTCGACAATGATGGTTGTCTCGGAATTAAGGGAAACCGCAAGCGCCAAAGAAGAGCAACAACATGTCCAAGAGCTCGTCAACACTCTTAATAACGGAGAAGAAGCTGTTTCAATTTATGAACATTTTCAGTTGGGTAAAACTAATTCAAAATTTCCCAGATTGGTTAAAATCCGTTTTGTTTCAAAGCGCGTTATAAATAATATGGTCCAGTCAGCTGGGAACCTTAAAGGATTACCGTTTTAGTAAGATGTTCGTTAGGCCGTCCTTGACAGAGAACCAGCGTGAGGAGCAAAAGCGTTTATTGTATTTAAGAAAATCAATGAGTGAGGGTAATAATAAACGCGTGATGATTCGCTATAGTGATAACGGAGATCCTTATATCTTTGATTTCGTCGACTTTAAAAAGATTTTTCTTCTGAATATGGTTTAGCGGGAGTCGCAATGCCTTACCAGAATTCGAATATTTGGTTTCAGGTCAAGATGTTGTGTATGGTGATTGTTATATTTTAATGATAACAGACGAATGGTTAAATGATACAATCAATGATAAAATGATTAACAAGTTTGAAAAATATGATGGTTTCCAGTGGGATAGATCAAATTGCGAAGGTAACTCCGCCACTTGTTTATACAGTGCCTGTCCCAAGCCAGGATAAAGGAGGAGGGTTACAGAAAAACTTGTGGCAGTTTCTCTGTAAAATTTCTACGCGAGATACCTGCAGCCAGCATTATCTACACAGATGATGTCACCCTTAAACGGCTAGGAGAAAAGCGTGACGGAAGTCCCTGCATTATTTTTTGCTGACAAAAGTCTGTCGCAGTTCCGCCGCTCCTAATGAAGATCATGGATCTAAGGATTAAATGGAACAATTTCCTAGCAGCCAAAGGAAACGCGAAAAAGGACTTATTTGAAGCAAGAATCTCTGCCACAAGAGCAAACAGAAGAAGAAATTGCGAAGGTGGGGGGGGGGAGGGGTTTGTTTTATCACTAAATCTAATTTAAATGCCATTCCAGTTAATATCAATAGCAAATATAAATATGTAGAAGTTGTTGCGGTTGATTTATCCTTTTCAAAGTCGAATGTTCGAATTTATTGCGTTTACCGCACACCGTTTTTGTCAACTCTAGATGATCAATACATTTTTCAGGTTTTACGTGATATAACTGATAATTATCAAGGGTCTTTAATTTTAGATAGAGATTTTAACTTACCCAGTATTGACTTGTGAATTCCAAAGGTTAAATCTAATAATCAAAATGACCGCGAATGGTTTTTGTTTTTTCAAGAACTTGGCTTGTCTCAATTAGTTAAAGAATCAACCAGAAACAACAATTATCTTGACTTGATTCTTTCAAACGCTTTCGAAATTTTTAATTCAGTAAAAGTTCGACCAGGTTTTTCATCTTCAGATCATAATTCAGTGCAATTTTCGCTTAATATTGAGATTTTTAGGAATATCGATCCAAAAGATTTTAAGTGGATACCAGATTTTTTAAATGGGGACTATGAAATGTTTTTACTTTACTTACAAACAATTAATTGGGATGAAGTTGTTTTGACATGTACTACAATTAAAGAAACGTGGAAAAATTCTAAATCTGTGTTAATTGAAGGAATAATGACTCACATACCCCTAAAAAAATTTCGACTAAAATAAAAACTAAAATGTCCTTTATACATTAAAAATTTGCAAAATAAAAAGAAACGCCTATGGCGTAAACATAAAAATGGCAATTCCAACTTTGAGTATGAAAGGTTTTGTGGCAAATATAAACAAACTGTTAAAGACTATCATATAAATTCGGAAAAAAAATTTTAGATTAAAGAAATTTAAATAATTTATACAAATTTGTCAATAGTTAAACCAAAACAAAAGTAAATATTCCGCCTTTGAAAAAAGATGACAATACTGTTGCAACAAGTGATATAGAAAAAGCTGATTTGTTAGCAAAATATTTAATTCAATTTTTACTTGCGATGATGGGCAGTTTCCAGTATTTTATTCAAATTCTGAAAAAAAGCTGTAACACATGCTTTTCACTGAAAGAGACGTACTAAAAGTTATTAAAAAATTACCTAACAAACTATCAAGAACTCCAGACTGCTTTCCTTCATTATTTCTTAAACATATTGGAGTTGGAATGGTTGAACCACTTACATTATTGTTTCAAAAATCATTTGCTTCTGGATCATTACCCTGCGATTAAAAAACTGCTTTAGTGATACCGTTTTTTAAGAAAGGTTTTAAGAATGATAAAAATAACTACCGACCAGTGTCCTAAACTTCGTATATTTATAAATTAATGGAAAGATTGGTTAAAGATGTGCTTTTGACCTTTTTTTCTAATATTTTGTCAAGGTGTCAACACGGCTTTAAGGCTAAAAGTTCAACTGTAATCCAATTATTAGAAACGTTAAATGATTGAAATAAAGCGCTAAATAATAAGAAAGTTAAAGATGTGATATATTTAGATTTTGCCAAGGCATTTGATTCTGTGCCTTATAAAAAACCTTTATATAAGCTCAAAAAACTAGGAGTTACTGGTAGATTTCTTAAATGAATAGGTTCTTTCTTTACTGAAAGAGACTTAGAAGTGGTAATCAATAACACTGAATCCAAATCGTATCCTTAATAAGTTCTGTTCCGCGGGGTTTTGTCTTAGGACCTTTTTTATTCCTGATTTACATTAACGATTTAGCTGAATGTGTAAAGTTTTCTGAAATTAAATTATTTGTTGACGATGCTAAAATATTTACCAGATTCTCAGTTAATGACATCGAAGACAAAACATCAAAATTACAACAAGACTTAGATAGAATCTCCGATGGCCTCAGCAGTGGCAGTTACATTTGGCAGAACAAAAATCTAAAATACTTCATATAGGAACAAAAAATAGACATAATAAATTTTGCTATTCTCTTTGCGGAAAAAGTTTGTCAAAATCCAATTTAGTGAAAGAACTAGGAGTTCATATGTCTGAAAACCTTAAATTTTGAAATCATTGCCAAATAATATAAAAAAAGCTTTAAGTACATCCTCGTTAATTATCAGAAATTTTCAATCAAACTCATTATAAATTTTTTTTGCGCGTTTATAAGATTTACGTTAGGCCCCAGTTGGAATATGTAAGCGTAGTATGGTGTCCACTTTTGCAGCGTGATATTACTGTGTTAGAATGAGTTCAGCGAATCTTTACAAGAAGATTATTTAAGCGGTGCCATATGCTAAGTTTAGATTATGGTGAAAGATTAAAAATTTTGAAATTACCCAGACTTGTAGATCGATGTATTATTTTCTATCGTTGTGAATGTTATAAAATTATAAATGGAAGAACTAACCCAAAAATTACAGATTTTTTTTGCGATTAATTTTAATTCAATTAGAGGTCATTCACAAAAAATTAAAGTTCAAAAAAGCTGAATAGATGTAAGGAAATTTTTCTTTAGCAACAGAGTTATATCAAGCTAGAATAAATTTTCAGAAAATCAAATCTCAGCTGCTTGTATATTTGCCTTTAAGAAAAGTCTGAATAATGACTCAAACTAGTGCTTAAAAATAAGCCTTTGAGTCATTTTCTAGTAAATCCTGTCCTTGTTACTTGCTACTTATTTGTAGCCGTTATCGGCTCGCATAATGGTTAAAAAATTAATGATTGTGCTAATGAACTTTGTTCTAATGAATTATATTTAATGTAATCATTTATGTTTTATTAGAATAAACAATTTGATTTGATTGATTTGATAACATATGTTTATTAGACTATGAACCCTTAATAACACCAAACAATATAACTAAACATGTAAATATAAAAAAAACCCAACTATTCTGAAATACATTTCTGAGGCTTGGACTCCCAGCCAACTTAAAAATATTGATATAATGAAAAATGTTTAAAACTTAGTAGTAAAAATATATTGGTAATGAAAATCTTAGTAGTAGAAATATATTTGGTATTATATATGGAAATAATTATTGTAATCATCCATTAAATCCAATAAAGCAGATTTATTTATGTGTTAATATTGATAAAAAATGACGCTTTTTGTTTGATCATTTTAGTCTGGCTATGTATGTTAGTTTCAGTCAGTTTCTGCTAAAAATCAGTCAGTTTCTGCAAAAGGTTATCCAGGGGCTTGTCCATTAAACGCAAGTTAACTACCGGCTAAGTTAGCCAGTTTTTCTTCATTTTGCTTTTTTGGAATTTGCTTTTTTACCCAGTAAAATTTAACAAATTTTTTGGTTTGAATTGAAAAACATAATATTTTAACAATAAAACGAATATTTGTTTTAAATACAACCTATTGATAACTATTTGGATATTAAACACGTTTCTTTTAAATTTATTCATTTTATTATATTATTTACTAATATATTCGTTGAAAAACAATTTTATTTGATTAACTACAACAAATATATTAAAAATAAAGCATATTGCTATTAATTTATTTGAAAAATTTCAAAAATTGAATTTTTTTTCATATTCAGTTAATTTAGCCGGTTGTTAACATGCCATTAGTGGACTGGCCCCAGGTGTCTTTAATAAATTAGCTGCTACACTTTTTGACTTAGTCGGTAAATAGTTTAGTACAACAGCAAATTATTAATCACTCAATCACTAAAACAAAAATTAAAGTATACAATTTTAATAGCCTAGCCTGTCGTTTTGGTTTGGCTATTACTTGCTACAATCAAGAATGCATCGGAGTAGGAAAATGTCTGACTGTGCGTTAAACAGTTGTTCTAATTATCAACAGTCTAGATTTTTAATCAGATAGACATATTTACCACGATTTGTAAACAATCTATAATTTGTTGAATAAATTTAATGGGAGTTTTTTTGACATAATACTGTTAAAAATTACACGGTTCTTTGTGAATTCCAAACGTGTGTATTATTTTAGCAGTATATTACGTGGAAAAATTTGCATGTAAATTTTTCACCTCTTGTAGCGGAAATTTATAACCCACATGTTGAAGTTTCAGAAAAGACACAGAGTATTCGAAAATATTATGTGGAAAAATTCTCTATATACATAGAATATTCGACATATTGTAGATTATTCTACGTTGTAACTATTTCTACCTGATTAAAAATCTAAACACTGTAGATTCCTTAACATATTATTAAAACAGCAGCTTAACACACAGTTAGACATTCTCTTACTCTTATGCATTCTCACAATTTTTTTTAAATTTTAATTTTTTGCATATTTTGTGCAGTATAATAATATCAAAGGTGGATAATCTAATAAAGATATGTCACAGCGGTCTGTAGCAGCGTGCATCATAAAATCCAATTCATGCCGCATGTCTGGTCTAGGGCCGCATGTCCGGCTAAGGCCGCATGTCCGGCCTAAGGCTGAATATCCGGCCCTAGGGCCGCATGTCCGATCTTAGGGCCGCATGTCCGGCCTAGGACCACATGTCCGGCCGTAGGGCCGCATGTCCGGCCCTAGCGCCGCATGACCGGGCACAAGGGAGCGAATTTTGCTGCGTTGCCGTGGCGTGGCCCTAGGCCGGACATGCGGTCCTAGGCCGGACATGCGGCCCTAAGCGAACATGCGGCCCTAGGCAGGACATGCAGCTCAAATTGGATTTTATGATGCACGCTGCTATAGGCCGCTGTGACATACCTTTATTAGATAATCCACCTTTGGTAATATGTATTTATCTTGCAAGAAATATATTGTGCATATTTATTTATAAGAGCTCAGGTCCAGCGTCAGAAACTGTTAAATGGGATTGTTTTAAGCAACCAACAGCTCGGGCGGCAGGCTGCCATAAACCATAAACTATATTAAATTAACACAAGTAAAGTAATTTCGTTAAGTTTTTAAAAATTTTTGCGTTTAGTTCAAACAAATGCTATAATTAAACGTTAGAAGTTTAAAGATGTTGCATAAAAATTTATGAAGCTATTTTTATGTTATATTTTTGTTGTTTACGATTAATATATTAACTTACTTATGAATTAATAACTAACAAAAAATGTGAATAAGTAGAAGGCTTAATACAAACAAGACGAAAAGATAAACTTGTTTTAATTATTATTTTTTAAAAAAATATTGAACAAAGTCTTATTTGACAAAAATGTTTTTTCATGTTTAAAAAAATTTAATTTAATTAAATGCAATATAAATTTTGAAATAGAATGTATTTTTTGTTACCACATTAGTCTGATTAGCTTAGGCAGCTATTTTACCTGTTTTATTCGTGATAATAATAAGAGATCTATATTTTACATGCCAACATCAAAAAACTTTTAGTACCAAAATTACTATAAGAATAAAACAAAACAATACGTATACTGATTTCTATTAAAGTAGTGCAAACATATATGCTGAGCTTTTTCGTACGCGTACCGACAATATAAAACATCACTAAAATCCAAATTAAAACCCTAGTCGTTTTACAATTAACAGTAGGAAAAATTTAAAACTAAGCTAAAATTAATAAGTAAAAGAATGTTTTCAAACTGCCAAAATTTGGCATTTCAGAGATAAGTCTAATACACCTGATAGACATTTGCAGCATACATGGGCAAGTTGGTCCGGAGTGGGGAGGTTAAACCCCAAATTAGAGGGGGGGGGTTAAAATCCGAGAAACGCAAAATACTCATATCGTTTTTTTTTCATATCATTTTACCCATATAGTTTTTCGATTTTGAAGGAAAAATAGGTAAAAAACGCTAATTTTAGGTCAAAAAGCCCTTTTTATTGCATTTTTGAGCTTTTTATTGCTTAAAACATTCATTTTGACCTCAAAACTTAAGTTTGGAAGCAGTTAGAAGTCATTTTAAAGACATTTTTTTCTTCATTTTTCCAAAATTGGGGGGGTTAACTTTTTCTCCCCCCTCAACTTCTGAGTGGGGGGTTAAACCCCCCTCTCAGAATTTGGGAGGGGGGTTAACCCCCCTTCCCAACCCCCCCCCGTGCCCATGTATGATTGCAGGATACACCTAATATACGATTTGTACAGAATAATGTTTTCAGCAAAATTGATCGGTCAGTGAGTAGCTTAAAACAACAGTAGGTGCTACAGTATTTATAAATCATTCAATCATTTTATCATTAATCAAGCTATAAAATTTTTTTACAACCAATGTTTTTATTAATCAACAGCCACTCAATTATTTGACCAATCTGAAATTTTTCAAGTTTCAATTTATTAATTATTTATTAAAGTGTATAATTTTTATTAAGCAGCTTGTAATTTTGTTTTTCCAATGGTTTAATAAACTATGTTTGACATATTTGTAATGTAGTATAATGTGTATTTATTTATTTATAGGTACTTGGATGCTGCGCTAAAGAGAGTTAAATAAGATCACTTCAAGCAATTAAGATCTTTGGCGGCAGCCCTGCTAAAACTTAAATTATTATAGCCCTGTTAAATTATCACAAGTGAAGTAAATTTGTTAAAATATTAAAAATTTTTCATTCAATACTTGCGTCTCCAAATACCAGGTCTACGTGCAAACAATGGTTAGAAATGAACGTTAGAGATTTTAATTAACATTTTATAAACTTATAAAAATTCATGAAGTTATTTTTATGTATTTAAATATAAGTATTTACAATTAAGTATATATTACCTATGAACTTATAAAAACTAAAAAAATGTGTATAATTAGAAGGTTATTATAAACTTGCTTTAATTACAAATTTCGAGGAAAAACATTTTGTTCAAAGTCTTAAACCTATGACTGGGACATAGTTCGTGTAAAGTTCCCAAAGAACAAAACCAAAGACTTAATTTAGGGTAATCTAACAGTTTCTTTTTAAGTTTTAAAAACATTTTCAATGTCTTTTTTGAGTCGAAATGCCAAAAATGAAGGTAAAATCCAAACCACGGTTTTTAATGACCTAAAATTGGAATTATTGGTTTTGTGTTTTGAACACTTTGGACGAAGTATAAACCAGATGCTTCAAAATCTTTTTTATGTCTAAAAAATCAAGACAATAAAACTTTTAAACAAAATAGTTTTTATCTCTGTTGCTCCGTGAGTCTGGTTTGTTCTGGCAGAGAAAATAAAATAACGTGTAAAGAAATTCGGTAAACAAGATGCTATTTTAAGAGGAACTCATTCTAATGAAATGCTCAACCAAATTGATTAGTATTTACTAACCAACTAAGGTAAACTATAAATAAAATAAAAAAAATTATACAACAAACAAGAAGAGAATTAGGTATAAAAATAGCGCAAAACTCATTTGCGCTACTGATAAGACTCCTATTTCTCACGCAAATAACAAAAATTTAACACAAAAATTTATGTAAAAATAAAACAAAACAATAAATAATAATTCCCAACGGTGTGCAAATATAGTTGTACCAATAACAGGAACTCATTTTTCCCCGGGCGTATGTTTAGACGGCGTTTTCGGCATAAGTCTAAAACCTGGTTCATACTTTGTCGAAAATCTCCAAAGGACAATTTCGGACAGGCCAAATTTGTTTTTGGGCAAGCAAGCAAGCATTTCTCGAAATATTAGTGTTTTATTAAAAAAAATCCTCTGAGATTGTTACCCCATTGTTTGTTAAACGTAGAAAGCGAAAAACCATTCAACAAATATTACAGCTTGAAACTAGTGATGTTCCTACTCTCTAATATTATGCTCTGGAGGTTCGGCCAATTAAAGCAGAGGGAGCTCCGAAGCTCCAGAGCTCCGCCCCTCAAATAACCGATTTTATGTTTTGAAAAAATTTTAATTACAAAAAATTTTGACAAAATAATCTATAGCATCAATTTTTTATTATTCATCGAATTAGTACAAAAACAGGACGGAGTTCTCGGGTTGCTCCGGAGCTCCGACAAACAGATCTCCGCATCAGAGCTCGAAACTCCGGGGAACATCACTAGTTTAAACAGTACAGTAGGGTAACTGACTTAATTTCGGCCACCTTTTTTATTTTTTTGAATAAGTTTTTTCTGGCTTTTTTAATCAAGCCAAAATTTGGCCTAAAAATCAAACAATAGCTATATTTGTTATTCCAGTGCAAAATTTGAATATTTCTGTTACACTTAAAAATCAGTGAAGGTTTAAATCTTTTTTTTAAGTGGCCGAAATTAAGGCGCGTGCCATTTATTTCGGCCACCTAAAAAAAACTGGCCATAACTATTGCTTAAACGAACAATAAAAATTTCTAAAGGTTGCAAATTTACCCTTAGGCATTGTTCTTGGTACATATAAATTAATTTTTCCCGTTTGCGAACTTTAATAGTTATTAGCAAGACTTTAAATAATTATGTCAAAACCTTAAAAAAACAAGTTTTAATAACTTGTATTTTTTGTTCAATTTTTATTTTTGGCTTAAAAAACGTCAAAACAAAGTCAAACGAGCAAAAAAAATTCTTTATAAATACGGTAGTACAATGATATTTAAAAACAGCAAAAAACGGCAGGTTCTTTCACCTAAATTTTCAGGTGGCCGAAATTAACGGAATCTTAAAATGCGCAGTTAGTTAAACGCATTGCAAAATGATTTTGAAGAAAATATCAAAACATGAAAATTAACAATTTTGAGCCTTAAATAGAAGATCTTTTAAGGTTATATATTGCTTCGTTCTAAATTTGATGCAGTTTAAAAACAAGCAAAAATTAGGAAAATCATAAAAAATTCACTTTTTATATGAAAATGTTGATAATGTAGAATAACAAAAATAAAAATTTTTTGCAAAAACACTTTATTCAACATTAATTCAGTTATTTTTGTGCTAGTTCTTTTATGTTTTAAAAATAAGCCAATTTTCTAACACCCTAAATTGGTGGCCGAAATTAAGGCGTGGCCGAAATTAAGTCAGTTACCCTACTTGTTGAAAACTGTCGAAACAAAAATTTTAAATAATAAAATTGGCGCTGTTTTATTTAAACAAAAATTTTCATAAGAGGCTTAAATTCAACATTTTTTCTAATGTCAAAGATTTGCCGACCATTTTAAGGTAAAAATCAAAGTTTTTTTCAGTAAAATTCTAATATCTCAACGAAGACTTTCTAAAAATTTAAATCAAGATTTCAAAATAAACATAAAAATACGTTGGATTTTTGCTCTAAAATTTGCTTACTAAAAGAAAATGTCCTAAAAAGTTTTATTTTTGGCCTTGTAAAATATTTCGACGAAGATTGTTACAAGATTTTGGAGCACAAGGTAAATTTTTTACAAAAATCTTAAAACAGGTCAATTCATAAAAGAATTACGTCGAGGTGTGGAAATATTTCCTTTTGAGTTTTTACACACTAATAAAATTTCTGCATATGTTGCTTTGTTCACGAAATCACACAAATCAAATTCTTATAACGCTGGATCATACAATTTTTTTGTTACTAAACCGATTAAATTGAAATTTATAAATGTGGTCGAATTGGTCTGGAGAAACCAAAAAATTCAAATAAAGGAGTAGTTCATTCATTGCATTATAGGAATTTGATTTGTGACAGCGCTCCTTTAATGTTTTATTCTATATCCACATTATTTTTGTGCAAAAAGTTAATAAATTGAAAAAAATTTAATAATATATCCAATTTCACCCTGGCGAGTTTAAATAATAAATATAACTTCCGTTTAAATGGGAGGGTTTTGACCATCGTGATATACGTAAAAATGCCAATTATATAAATATCATTTGTACATACAAGCATTTATTCTAATTTTTTATTTTATTTCTTGTAATTTTTATATCAGACTAACTCTTTTGGCTAAAAGCAGTCACAATAAAACCTGAAAAATTTATAAAATCCAGAAAAGTATCCTTGTTGTAGTTTGCTTTAATCAATAAACCATTCAAAGTTGAAATATAATTATTTATCTATTGTCATTTTTACACGCTATGAGGCCTTACATTTATTTTTTTAATTAAAAACCCTAATTTTATCTAAAATTCATGTGTTTCCCGGGGCTTTATGGGTTGTTTTGGCGTTTAATAGTCTTAAATTAAAAATTTTCTCCCCAGGGAATATTCAACCCCTCCCAAATTGTCCTGAAAGAACCCACTGCTGCTGTTCTGCCCTTTTGCTTCATTTGTGTCTATACACCCATAGCTCCCTTTTCGGGGAACTACAGTCAATTCACTCTGTGCTTAGGCCATACGATTCTTCTAAAATCTATGCTATACGTAAGTATATTTTGAAAATTTGCTAGACTCCAAAATGCTCAATAGCAATTGATAATCACATATATTTAGTTGTGAGTACTCAGGCTCAAGCTCACAATTAATTTAATTATGAGTACTAAGTAATGCTCAGCTCACAATTAAAACCTGGTACTTAATGCATCCCTAGTCGCAAGTACATTTCTAAAAATAACCAGAGAGAATATTTTAAAGAATTAAAGCGTGAAACATTATATTGCTTATGAAATGAGCAGTTGTTTTTAAAATCATGCAACGCACAATTTTATAATTAATAATAATAAAGTTAAAAACAATAATTAAAAACAATAATTGATGTTCATTTTACAAAATTTAATAAACGTATCAAACAGAACATCACAGTTTTTATCAGGTTGCGGGTGTAGGTACATTTTATTTAAACATTATGAACAGTTATATGTTTTTTCTTTGTTTTGCATAAAATAAATAAACTAAGCCAAAAGCTGTTAATTTATAATTTACAAAACAAGTTAAAATGTTTAAAATAATAATCCTTCCTAAATGGTTATAAATGGTTTGCTTACATCATTTTTACAAAATGAAATAGTTTGCCTGCTGTGCGGTATTATAAAACTAAGCCAAGTATTCCGCTTGGTTATGGAATGTCAATTATTCTTTCTTTTAATCGGTAAGTATACACAATAATTTTTTCAGTGAACATCTGAACAAACCACTTGTGGTTCTTTTGGGTTTTTATCGTTAAAAATACAAATTATATTTTAAAAACTTGATTTGTAAAAAAATAAAATAATTTTTAAACTTTTAAAACATTAATTCAAGAAAGTTTTAAGATGATCTTGAGCATACAAGCGTATTGGTAATAAGAATAATAGAAAATGGTTTCATGTAAAATCAAAATCACATGATAAATCAGTGCGAACCAAAATCACATGATGAATTAGTGCAAAAGAGGGTTAATTCAATTTGTTGTGGAAATATTTAACTTAAAACATTTAGCTGTGATTATCGTTTATTGACGTAGCCACGATTGAACATCCTTAATCGTAATTAGCTAAGTACGACATGCTTAATAGTCAGCATGGCGGACACAATAATATGAAACAATCCAAAAAAATAAAACATTCAAAAGTTTTTGTCTATAATATTATTATTTATTTATTTATTTTATTTCTCACAAACATGCAAACATATATTTTGCATATATGAGTGAAAAAACAACAATTTTGTACATACTATTTCATGCAATATGTCAAAAATACAGTTTATTTCTATAATTTTTTGCGATTAATCCATTATTTGTGCTCAATATTTATTTATATGACTTTTAAAACTAAATAATGTTTCATTTTTTACAATCGGGTTAGTTTAAACATTCCATTTATTAACAATTACATTCCTAAAAAATATTTACTATAGGCAAATAAAATCTAGCTGACCGCGATATTTGGAGTATTGAATCGACTATTTAACAACAAAAACATTCAAAATTTTTTACTAAAGCGGATTAATAACAAAGATTAAAAATTTTATTTTAATAATTATTTATTAAATTACTTAATTTCTAACCTGAATGCAAATTTTATAAGGGCTAAACTTGGTTAATTTTTGTATATTTTGTGAAAATATTTGTTTTAAAAAAAAAACGTCATTACCGCACAATTTTAATTGGCCCCCTTATGTCTGGATTCTAATTTTCAGCGTCAGCCAGATATAATTCAACCATAATGTCTAAAGGTAAACCCAACGTGGCTGCAACAGTTGTTCGTTGGACTGAAAAATGCCCCCATTAAGTAACCACTTAAATCACAACAATCTAACTTCACTCATATCAGCCAATCAGAATTCATAAAATGAAAGATTTGAGGAAGAAATCAACTTCAGATAATAGCTTAGGAATAATTCTTATTTTGTGACATAAAAAAAAATTAATTGTTTAATGAACACGTGAACACACTGTTGCAGCTACGTTTGGTTTGCCTTTAGTCGACATTTTTTGCCGGACAGCTTTTTTTGTTGCCTCAGATTTTTGTAAAAAGTTTTGTATTAAAAAAACTCATCCTTATTTATATCTTCTAGATTATTTGGTATTTTAGAGCACATAACCAAATATTTTTTTCTTGGCAATTCTAAGCTTTCAACCTTTCAAGCCTCAGTTCCAGCGGGTTTTGTAATCAACATAAGGAAAACCAAAACGCTTATACAATCTTCTGGTAAATTCACGTTGAGTACTTTTTACTACTATTATATCTAAATTTATTATTTAGCAAATATTACTGTAGACTTTGCTTCAAGACCAACTTTTCCAATTAAATTGAAAAATTGGGGCTTGGAGCTGAGCTTGAACCAACGACCCTTCCCTTACCGTGGGAACGCTCTGCCACTGAGCTACCCAAGCCACAGGAATATTTGGCTAAATCACTCTTTTATAGCCGTGATTGAACAGCATCGCGCTGTTATTGTTTTATTGTTTATTTGTGTGACCTGTCGTCCGGCTGGTTGATAACACAAACAACAAGACAGCAGAAAGAATGAGAACTGCTGGTTTTATTGTATTTTTGTAGCGGCTTTTGATAAAAAAAAACAATGAAACAATAACAGCGTGATGCTGTTCAACCAGGGCCCTAGAAGAGTGATTTAGCCAAATATTCCTGTGGCTTGGGTAGCTCAGTGGCAGAGCGTTCCCACGGTGAGGGAAGGGTCGCTGGTTCAAGCCTAGCTCCAAGCCCCAATTTTTCAATTTAATTGGAAAAGTGGGTCTTGAAGCAAAGTCTACAGTAATATTTGCTAAATAATAAATTTACAGAAATCAAAAGCCGCTACAAAAATACTATTATATCTTTTAAATAATGCGGGCACCAAATGATATAGTTTTAAAAAAATAATAATTAAAAACAATGAATACTTTTTACTTTAATAGACTAGTTCGGAATAAGGGTTTTTTAGTGTTAGGATGAGGGTACAATAACTACTAGTGCCAATCATATGTAGAGGGAAAATTGAGAAACAGCGAGCGACTAGTACATTTTACGGTTTAAAATATTTCAAATATTTATTGGTTCAAAATCTCGACCCCTTCTCTTCAAAATTTCTTAAATACGTTTTAAATATTGCAAAACCAAAAGCAGTTTTTGGGGATTTTTAGTTTTTTGCCGCTTTGTAGGGACGGCGCTGCTGGCGCGCTTGATTTCCAGTTTTTTAATGTTTCAATTACAGAAAATGCCTAATTTAAAAGTTTGGAACGGACTTTTTAAAACTAATTTTTAAATTTTGAATAGGTTTACAAGCAAAACATTAAAAAAACCTATGTAGGTTTAAAATTAGTTTAAAAGCACAAATTTCATCTTTATTTTTACTAATTCGAAATCACTGTTCAGGAAAATACTATTTTAGTGGTGATTTAAAAAACAAAAATTTATTTAGCACAAACTGATATATTACAGCACTTCAACGTAGTGAAACATATCATCGTCTAGCAATTTTTATGAAGTATAGGTTTAAACTTAAGAAACTAAGAAAGCTAAGATTTTTTCAAATTTTATTATTTTCTTTTTGTACCCTCCCGCGTACAGTAAAAGACGCTTATTCCAAACTAGTCTATAATAAAAACACAATGAAAAATGAGTTTACTTGAAACAGAAGCAGCAGATAAAAATCGAATAATTTGAGTTTCAAATTTAATTTTATAACATACTACCCTAAAATACAGTATAAACTTCTGTGAGCGACAAATTTAATTTTCAAATTTTAGACTTTATATTTTAAGCACAAAAATAAAAAGCTTTTAAGATCAATATCATTCTTCTTTAAGATCAGCTAATAGAAACAATAAAAGTTTTTAATTAGCCTCCCATCCAGGGATTAGAATTTAATACAAAGGAGTGACTAAAGTTTAAAATTACCTAACCTTTGATAAAAGCAAAACAAATATCTAAAAAAATTATACATAAAAAATACCTGTTTTATTTAAAATTTAATTGAATATCGAGGATTCATTGATAAAATATAATTGTTTTCGGGAGTTATCCTCAAGTTCAGGCCCTGTACCAGGGAGGTCAGAAGGCTAAGGGGAGGTAACCCACTACTCCCTTCTTGGAGGGGGGCAATAAAAAAATAACAAACAAGTTTACACTTTTTCAGATGGGAACAAACTTAAGGTGTGTAAATGTTTATTATAGGGTAGTGCATTTAATTTCGGCACTTTTCCCAATTGGGCATTTTTGATTATGGACTATATGTTTGGTAATCCTGGACGGAATACAACGTTTGATAGCTCAAATGAGAGCTAATTATATGTAGATGACTGTCGTGAGCTTTTTATTTGTTATGTTATGATATTTTCATGTGAAATTGTGTGGTTTATAAAAAATAAAATTGTTACTCGTTTTTAGAACATGGGCATTTCATGATTACGCAATAAATTGGTTTAAAAATTAAACTGTCCTGGTAAAATTTAGTCTATTTTCCAAATTTTTAGTCCCTGTGGTTCTACGTTGCGTCTGTGGTGAGCAATCGTTATAAAATAAAATAGTGTAATTTCGGCACACATATTGCTGTAGATAAAACGGGTTGAATTAAGTGGTCGGGTGTTAAATTGTAGTTGTAAATAGTTAAAAGACAACGTTGAAATGTGTAGGGGTCATAGCACTGCACTTAAACTCGATTAAGGGGGTCCTTTTAAAAAGTGCCGAAATTAAATGCACTTTTTTCCCAAATTTTGCTCATTTTGATACCATTTGGCATTTTAGCTGTAACTTTTTGCCAGTTACACGTTAAACAAAAAGTAGAAGCTTAAATTAAAGAAAACTGTCTGGAGATAATGATAGGCTTTTAAATTTTTGAAAATGTCGATTTTTTGACTGAGAAACAATCGATTGTTTGTAAAGTGCCGAAATTAAATGCATACATTTAATTTCGGCAATTTTCTATTTTTTTAAAAACTGATTTAATTAAATAAAAAAACTATTTTCGTAAAGTGAAACTTTTGTGACGCAACGCAGTATTGTGAAAGCTTCAAAATGAGCTATCAAACATGAAAATCGGGCCATACAGTGAAAAGTTACATCGGAAAAACAAAAAAGTGCCGAAATTAAATGCACTACCCTACGTTGAAATTCAGAGATGCAATTTAACTTTTAAAATAGACGTTTACTTGTTTTATTCAGTGTCAAAACATTGCCGGTTAAATATAGTTTTATTTCGTTTTGTTTGATCTGAAAGCCATATCAACACCTACAAACTTCCTGAAATGTGACTCACTAGGTTGAATCATAAATAACTCCAAATGTCAGCGCATAATAAATAACTATTTTATATCCAGATTTTGTGAAGAAACGTCAATTTAAAAAAAACAAAATTTTTTAACATCGTTAATTATTTATAGGCACCTTGCACTGGAACTCGGTTTATACATGAAGTATGCAATAATTATAGCGAGTCACCATAATGGAAATTACCGTATCTCCTACTTATCTTTTGTAGTATGCAGATCAACCGATCGAAATTTCGCGCGCTTTCGAGGGTTGATCTGCATACTACAAAAAATAAGTAGGAGATACGGTAATTATTCATTATGGTGACTCGCTATGTTTATTGCATACTTAATGTATAAACCGAGTTCCAGTGCAAGGTGCCTATAATATTGAAATAATTTTGCATGTTCTAAAAAACGCTAAGCTGATGAAGGTATGAAAATATCATTAAGGTAAGTGCATAAAATAGAATTAATACAGTAAGCCTCAAGGTATCTCAAGGTATGATAATACCTTGAAACTTATTATTTTATTGTCTAATCAAAGGTTTATTTACTTTTGTAAAATTTTTATGCATTCCATTTCTATGATTTGAAATGGCTCATAAATACTAAAGTCAAAAAACCTCTAAAAATAATTAAATTAAGTTTTGTTTAAATACACTTTTACAACAAAATTGAAAATTTTGTTTATATTAATATAAAATAAATATGATTAATTCTTATTTAGTCTTTTCTTCTAGCATTTGTTTAAACTATAAACATTGAAGCATTATTTGAAATAAAAATATATAAACACTAGAATTGATTATAAATTATTTAAGAAATATAAAGTTAAAAGTAAGATTAACTTTTCAAAACACTTACAAAAATTATATGTTGTTTTACAATTTACTCAGTTGAATTAATGATAAAATATAATCTCTGAAAACTCGTTGGGTCGTAACTCCGGTTTTGTTAAATTTTGATATCAAAACCAAAACGAGCCTCGAGGCATTTTTACTTTTATGTACTCTTTTTTGAATTTAATCTGTATTAAATAGTTAATAGGACTTTTAAAACTTATCCAGGTAAATTCCGACTTTAAGCTTAAGCTCTTTAAAATTAAGTAGTTTTTAAAGCATCGAACGTATTAGTATTTTCATTAGTTCAAATTTTAAATACTTTCTGCTAATTTGCAGTAGTTTCTGTCAAGGAAGCTGTTTCATAAAAGTTGCTAAAGATAGGGTAGTGCATTTAATTTCGGCACTTTTCCCAATTGGGCATTTTTGATTTTGGACTATATCTTTGGTAATCCTGGACGGAATACAATGTTTGATAGCTCAAATGAGAGCTAATTATATGTAGATGACTGTCGTGAGCTTTTTGTTTGTTATGTTATAATATTTTCATGTGAAATTATGTGATTTATAAAAAATAAATTTGTTACTCGTTTTTAGAACATGGGCATTTTATGATTACGCAATAAATTGGTTTAAAAATTAAACTGTCCTGGTAAAATTTAGTCTATTTTCCGAATTTTTAGTCGCCGTGGTTCTACGTTGCGTCTGTGGTGAGCAATCGTTATAAAATAAAATAGTGTAATTTCGGCACTCATATGCTGTAGGTAAAAACGGATTGAATTAAGTGGTCGGGTGTTAAATTGTAGTTGTAAATAGTTAAAAGACAACGTTGAAATGTGTAGGGGTCATAGCACTGAACTTAAACTCGATTAAGAGGGTCCTTTTAAAAAGTGCCGAAATTAAATGCACTTTTTTCCAAAATTTTGCTCATTTTGATACCACTTGGCATTTTAGCTGTAACTTTTTGCCAGTTACACGTTGAACAACAAGTAGAAGCTTAAATTAAAGAAAACTGTATGGAGATAATGATAGGTTTTTAAATTTTTGAAAATGATGGTTTTTTGACTGAGAAACAATTAATAGTTTGTAAAGTGCCGAAATTAAATGCAAATATTTAATTTCGGCAAATTTCCATTTTTTTAAAAACTGATTTAATTAAGTAAAAAAATACTTTCGTACAGTGAAACTTTCGTGACGCAACGCAGTATTGTGAAAGCTTCAAAGTGAGCTATCAAGCATGAAAATCGGGCCATACAGTAAAAAGTTACATCGGAAAAACAAAAAAGTGCCGAAATTAAATGCACTACCCTAATGTTGTTGTGATAAAATTGGTCAAAATATGTTTTTTTTGTAAAAAAATTACAAAGAAATAAAATTTTTAAAGAGATTAAAAACTCTCAGCAAAAAATTTGCAATCAGGGAAGAGCACGGAGCGTATTCAATTGTTCTGCAAAAAATGTATAATTCTTTTTTTAGCTTTTCGGTTTTGAACCCGGAAATTGTATAGTTTACGTGATTTACCGTTACATTAAGTAAAATTACCGGAAATTTACGTGATGGTTGCAGGCTATACTTTCATCCTATTAAAAAGATAAGCGGCTTAGTCACAAGGTATTTCTATAGTAAGCCATTTCTTATTTATTGAAAAATTACACAAATTACATCTTATGATTGGTTTAAAAGTCCTAAACCAAAATTTACGAATTAAATTTCTAGTTAAACGGTTAACGTTAATTAAACGGTGTAATTATATCGACACTTTGCACCAAAACACAAAATAAACATAAAGTATATCACATACTAACAAGTACCCTACGTAAAAAATACTCTAATTCAAGCAAATGGCACAACTCCCGCTGTGTTAATGTTTCAGAAATATGACGTCTTATAAATACGAGTTGTAATGTAACACTGTCGAGCGATGGTGTAACGCAGCACGTCAGTCAATGAGGTACTGAGGCTGGAAATTACAGGTTCAAGTCCTGTATCGCTCATTTTTCAGCCAAAAAAGCTAAAAACAGCTAATTGTTTCGCAATCTGTCTTTCAAAAACTCGATTTATTCGGCCTCATATTTCTGGACGTTACACAAACATGTTTCAAAAGATTTTAAATAACAGGTTTTTAATGAGTTTTTTATTAACAGTTTACTAATGAGTAACTGTTTCAAAATTGTGGCGTGCCAATGACAGCCAATGCAGCCCTATTTTTGTTTTTATTATTTTAAAAGATAGTTTAAAAAATGTTTGTTCTGCTATAGTTAAGAAGTGTTTTATCGCAAATGTATAGATAACGTCTATTAAAAAAGTGCAGAAAGCTTAATTTTAATAGAAATTTTTTGGTTAATACGTTTTAGGCAAGGTTTAGAAGTTTTGAAAAATCAAAAAAATTCGTTTCACAACGGGGTTTCAGAGCAATTTTACAGCAGAGTAAGTTAGTTTAGTTTTTTTCTATTTTTTTTTTATGACAATATAAAAATTACCTCAATTTATGTTTAAAATAAGCTTGTTATAAATTAGCTAACAAAAATAATCTTAATTTGTTAATTGTGCATTCTGTGGGATTTAGGGTCGATCGAGCCGAGAAAACTTGGAGCTAGAAGTTGAAGCCAGAAATAGGAATCTTATACCTTAAGTCTGGAAATTCGAGCCGTAAATTGGGAACTTGGAGTCGAAAATAAAAACCGCTAAAACGTTTACCTAAGCCTAACCGAAGCCTAAATCTAACTCGAAATCTATTTTTCTTAAAGGCTCAAAGTTCACATTGCTCATGGCTCAAAGTTCTTAAAAATTTTCGATGGCTTCAATTTCCCTGCTTGTGTTATGTCTGAAGTAAACATATCTTTAATTTATAACTTTCAAGACAACCCATAAGTTTTTCGCAAATAAATTTATAATAATAAAATCATAATATAATTTTAACAAAAAAATTGAGTCTCATCAATCTCGCGAACCAATTTTGAACATTATTATTTAATTGTACTAACAATTAATGATCTTTCTTACCCTTTGAAATCATGCTACAATCATTTAGAATGGAAGACGCTCCGAAAATCCGCTCCTAAATGAGCGATTTTATTCCTTAATTGCTTTAAATATTTTTTAAGCGAATCTATTTGCATTTCTAATAAATTTAAATTTTTCAAGTAATTTGTCTTATTACTTTTTAATTGTTCATAAAAATAGTTGAAAATAAAGCAGCTTTGGGGTTGCTTTGGTATTACAGTGGAATTCTAAAAAGCGAAACTCTGCTCTTGAGTTTTTGAGCTCTAAGCTCTAGGGAACATCATTAGTAATAAGTGTTCCTTTACAGTTTACTCAGAGTTCAAATCCGTACATTTTTTTTCTTCTAAATAAGGTTTTTGATGAATTTTTTTATTAGCTATCTATATCAGCTATTAAATCGCAAATAAACTTTGGCACGGTCCAGGGTAAATGTATGGCTGTAAGAAGAGAATTTAAAGTAGTTGCAGGAAAATTATTACAATTTTATAGTAATACTTTTATTTTTCAGTAATAAACAACCAGGCAAAATTTTAAGTCTAAAAATAATAATAAGTGGAGCATGATACGCATAAAACTACTTTACCTTTAAAATGTAAAATAATTTTGAGTCGCAAAGTAAAAGAAATAGATCTATAAATAAAAATTAGTTTAGGTTTAAGTTTAAGCTTATAGCTTAACGGCTTTAAATAGACGACTTCAAACTCTTGCAGTTTCAATGCCCTATTTAAGTTCAACAACTTTTTGTCACTTAAAACATTTTTGAATAATTGGCAAAAAAAATTTGAAGCTGTACATTAATATTGCTTGATAAAAAATTGATCAAGTGAATATGTAAGCAATTTTACACGAAGATTATTTAAACGATGCAATTTACGTTAGGTTTCCTCTGAGAATAAGCTAAAAATTTTAAAAATCCAAACGCTACAAGAACAGCGTAATACTTTTGATATAAAAGTTTATTTATTTCGCATAAAGCAGGATACGCAAGGCGGATGTTACTCAGCACTAATTGCGCAACCAAATACTACATAACAATATTAACAAAGAATATTATCACAATGCAGTGTGTCTCCGCGGGGACTCGATCCAAAAACCTTCAGTATGCAACACGTAAGATTTGTCGTTCCGTCACAAGCCTAATTCTATAAAATACTTCACTCAAAAACCAACATAAGTCCAAATGATTTCTTTTTTGTCAATCTAAATCCGACAAGAGAACACTCAATTAATATAAAAATACAAAAATCTAAAAATAACTGTTGTGAATTTTTTTACCAACAGAATTGTTTCAAAATGGAAGTCAGTTTCAGAAAATCAAATATCCGCTCCTTCACTTTTTAGTTTTAAAAACAGTAAATGGTCCTTGTTAGTGCTTACCTATCTGTAAGCCTTAGGACCATTTTTTAGTAAACCATGATTCTGTAGCCAAATTTAAGCGACTCGTGATCGGTCCGCTTAGGTAATGCACTGTATTGTGTAATGTTCGTTGTATGTGTGCTAGAATAAAATGAAGCTGATGATGATAATAAACAACATGTCAATGATTGAATTTTTTTATGACTGGGAAGGTGATTAAGTAGAATAGTCCCAATAGGAAGAGGATGGATTTGTAAGCGTCCAACAATACTTAGATTTTATAAGTACGGAGTCCTTTAGGGCTGTCTTGTTGATTAAAATTAAAATTGTGAGCTTGGTGCATGGCTTTTAAGACAGAAATAAGTAGTAAAATAGCTTTATTCTACGTTTCAACCTGATAAAACACAGGCTTTTGACAAGGTTGGTAAAAGCACTTACGTTTAAACTTCCTGACGAAGTTCTGTGTTTTATCAGGTTCACACGTACAATAAAGCTATTTTAGTGCTTATTTCTGTCTTAAAACGCCTTGCAACAAGCTAGCAATTTTAACTTAGATTTTATATTTTGCCGCTGTTTTAATATTGTATGTTATTAAAGATTGTTTGCACCTTTTTTACCTCAGCAAAAATAATAATGCGCTCAAAAGCATGAGCACTTAAAACATAAAACAAAAGCATGAGCACATAAAACGATTGCTGCGAATTAACACTTATGATTTAGTAGTTCAAATAAGCTTTTCTAAAATAATTTGGTGATGTCATAATCCTAATTACGTCATGCAAAAATTTATCCGGTATCTGTGACAAAGACTTGATGTATGAACAATTTCTTGATTTAGATGCAAATAATATAATTTATAAGAATTCAATAATTTTGTTTATTTTTAAGTTAGGTTTTTTTAAAAGCAAAGGACAGCTCATAGTACTGTCACGTGGAACGCCCCTTTCTAAAGTAAGTGTTTTTTAACTGCGATGCGTCAATTACTGCTAAAAAATAAATGATTTAAAAAAACTTTGTTTAAAAATCGGACGATGCTCCAACCTTATTTATTTTTCCATTTTCTTATTTCTAACAACCAACGAATATAACATATTGAATAAAATATTAATCAATTAGCAAACCGATCACGGTAATAATATAAAACAAGTCAAACAAATAACAACAATATATGGAGTAAAGATTATAGGTTATTAGAATCTGACCCAAAGGCTTAAAAATTAAGCACTAATATGAATCAACCCTAGTTTTTTTTGAATTTAACTATTGAAGTGGCTAATATTTGTTCTTCTGAAAGCTCATTCAATTTTGAAGAATTCTGATTATTTATTTATTTTTTTTGAACTTTTAATTTTAAAGACTGACTTCTAGTGGGATTATGATTAAAAGAAAAAGCCTCATTAGGTTCAATTGGTGTTTTTCCATAAATTATTTTGCAACACTCTGTAAGATCAATAATGTTGCGACGATAACTAAGTTTATCTAATTTAAGAATTCGCAATATTTCCTCATAGTCAACGTAACACATATTACATGTTTTAAACAATCTACGCGTAAAATTACGCTGAACACGCTCAATTAGAGAAATATCTTGTTTTAAATAAGGATTTCATAGTACACTTCCATATTCCAAAATTGGACGAACGTAAGTGACATATACCTTCAGCAAGGATTGGATGGGATTAGCTGCATTGAAAATTATTTAATTTTAAAAATTAAAAATACAATTCTAGCGGCTTTTTTTGAAATAGTGGCGCAGTGGTCTGAAAATTTTAATGTGTCTGAGACGAAAATTCCAAGATCTTTGACTAAATTTGATATATTAAGCGTCTTGCCGTAAATTTAGTAGTTACTAGTACTGGTTCTCTCTTAGAACTTATTTGCAATATTTCAAACTTATTTTCCGATAACTGAAATTGCCAGTTTTTGGACCTCTCTTTGTAAAAGCATAGTTTTTTTCAATTTTTTTTGTCAGGAAAATAGCTAATATAAACCTTTGCGTCGTCAGCAAACATTTTTATAGTTGCATGTTTGACGCAGTCTGCTAAGTCATTGATGTCAATTGAACTGGTAACATCAAACGAAGAGGATTCTTGGTCATTAACTATTACTTTGAAACTTCGTCCAGTTATTTCATTTGATATATTCAATTACGACGTGTTACAATACCTTAAACTGAATTATAGGTTTTTTTTTAAAAAAAATTTTTTTATTAATATATTTTTTTATTTGTTAGTTTTTGTCGCGTATTTTTTTGAAAAGCACGTACATATTATATATCAGGAAATCATTGCTTTGTTTTGTTTTAATTACTTGTCTTTTTGATTTTTAGTCTATGTTAAAACATTATTAGAATTAGTAATACTTTTTTATATAATTGTTGTTGCCTCTTTTCAATCTTGAAAAACAGCTCACATTCCTTTTCACAGCGGTTCAACGTTCCACCACTGATGACTCGAGTATAAGGTTTTCATAAGACTTGATCAAAATTATTCTAATTGAAAAAATACAGCCAAAAAGTAATGAACAGTAAAACTTTTTACAAATATTTAAAAATAGATTTGGGATTGAGAACAGTTGTGCAACCTATTCAATCTTTAGTGCATATAAATTATAATAATTAAATGGCAAACAAATTGTTGCCTGTCGTATAACTGGTTTTTATGAAGGAAATCTCTTGGATATTTTTATTAAAAAAAAGATTAGGAGTTTCATATCTGTAACGATAATAATTCATACAATTGAGAACAATACATTATGCTTTGAGCTCAACTTCTTCACACAAACGAAGTTGTAACACTTTTTGCCGTTTAAAAAATTAAAAATTTATTGAATATCAGTTTTTTTTTACTTTTATTTCAACAAAATAAAATTAAATATCAACAAAAAAACAATGCAGTTAAAATTAAGGATTTTTTTATGAAGTACAGATCTCAATGATTGAAACAGGAATATTCTGAACTGTTTTGTTGCACAACAATGAAATATGTTCTGTTACAAAAAATTAATACCACAATTAAGAATTGCATATGCTAGTTTCATTTCTGAGAATTCAAAAAAGTAACATATCAAATTTTTTGTTGTACAGAGAACGGTTAATATCATAAGAAATTTATATCCATAGCAAAAACACACAGTGGATGGTTTCAAAAGGGTGACTCCGTCAGAAAAAAAATTAAATAAAATTTTTTGTAACCTGAATGAATGAGTTAACCCTTTGGGATTTTTTTGTTCGAAAAGTGCTGCAAACTCGTAGCAGGTATTCCGCGTCAGTGGTGCATTGTGTTAAACTCTACGGCTTTTGACGATTATCCCAAGTTTACCATTGAGCCGCGGTAACGCGAAATCTCTTCTGCAGGTATGCAGCGGAATAAATCCCAAAGGGTTAATGCATGTTTCCAGGTTTCCATATTTTTTGTTTACAAGTTAAATACACAGATCAGTCCTGATGGCAAGAATCACAAACCAACTGACACGGAAGAAAGCGAAATCTAAAAAGATTTGCAGTGACTATGGCGATTTTTTAAAAATAATTCTTCATACTATGGTAGAACACTGTTTAATTTTTGAGCCGCTATCAGTAGTCATAATAAAATTGTTACTATAGGTAAAATTATCGTAGCTGCAAATCTCGTCTTTCTTTAGCGCCAATAAAAGCTCAGAATTTTTGTCGTCCACAAAATTGACTAATCAACGTAATGCTAGCAGAAATTGTGTCTCGGCAATGTTTCCAATTTTTTTCGTGCGATAAAATCGAAATGCATTTACATTTTTACAATACTAACTTGCACTTGCACGGTATCTTTGGCGGAAAAAGAAAAACGGCATGAACAGATTGAAACGGTTTACACTGTTAAATCATTCAATATAGCCCAATATGAATCCAATATAGGATAGCAAATTAATAAAAGGCAAAAAATAAACGACGCCTATGTTGACACCTACGAGTGTTTTACCTATATATAACTCTGTCTATCTGAGACATTTTAACCCGGTAAGGACGGCTCTTGAACCTGCCTCCGGAAGACTGGGGGTAGGTAGAAAGCAGGTAAAACTGCCTCGGAGACAGCTAGAAGGCAGGGTGGAGGTAGGTAGGAGGCAAAGTGGAGGCAGGTAAAACTTCCTCAGAGGCAGGTGGCCCTGACTCCTATATTGAAGCATATACATGTTAGGAGGCAGGTAGGAGGCAGCTAAAACTGCCTCAGAGGCAAGTAGAAAGCGGGGTGGAGGCAGATAAGAGGCCGGTAGGAGGCAGCAAAATTTTCAATGGAGGCAGGTAGGAGGCTGGTAAAAACCGTTTTTTCCCAATTTAAGCACCCCGTCCTTACCGGGATAATAAATAGTTTTCCGTCATTGAAACCAAAGAAAAAACTCTGAACTAGCGTAAAAATACCTGCAAAAAGCTATTAGATATACTTTTTTTATATTAAGAAGTAGGCCCTTGTTACCACGTTGACAGTTAACACATCCGATGATGCAAAGGATTATGTGTTTAACTGGCTTTAAAGGTTGCACAGTACCAGAAAAAATTTTTAAATGAGAGACCTTGGCGTTGTGCACTAATCTTAGAAGAAACAAAAACAAAACAGTAACTGATCCTAGTAATTATTTTTAAAACTTTTTCAAAATTTTATAGTAACGGCGTTGAATAACCCTTTATAATAGATGCATTTTAATAACAAGTAAACTAAAGGAGTTTTCCTTGGAAAATGACTTGCAGTTTGCTACCTTCAAATATTATTTAAGCACAACTACATTAAGTTGTTGATTTTCATTTTTCTGCCATGAATGGCAGGTTTTTTTTGTTCTGATGGTTCTAACACTGCCATAGTACCGACAGCAACCAATGGCTCACAGCGGCTGCTTTTGAAACGAGGATGCAGAAGCGTTTTGTCGAGCTGAAAGCGAAGACGGCGTCGGTCGAAAGCTTTTCAGCAGTAGTCTAACGTGACAGACTATAAGGGGGTACTGGAGCAGATAAAGCACGTAGGCGCCCACTTCTAGGGCTTGCTGAGTTCCCGGGGACAATGTTTTGGACAGCGGCCAAAAATTATCCACAATCTGAAGCGTGTACTCAGGCACGTTCAGGAGAAGGTCCACTGTGGCAACCACTACGCAGCGGCTGATGCTGAGGATTTTCTTCCGCCTCCGACTTTTTACCAGTTGACAGCTGAGAATTTTGGCGCTCCGCATCCCGCAGGTGTTGGTGGTGATGGATTTTTCCGAGGATTTATCGGGTCTCAGGTAGTAATTTCCGCGTCGAGCTGAAAAAAGACGTTTTAGTGTGGAGCATAATTCGTCCAAAGTTTCCAACGAACAATATTGAAACACACGATTTTGGGTGATTTTAAGATTTTTTTTAAATTTTATCTTTATTTTTAGCCTTTGAACCTACAAAACTAGTAAGTAGTTTTTTTGAAAAAAACGTTCTTAGATTTCCCAAAATTAAATGTTTGGATTTTGTCTTTTAAACTTTTTGGACGAAGTCTGAACCGGGCTTTAATTTGACAAGGTTTGGCATTTGTGTTTGTTTTATGTGATAGGAAAAATGTCTCAGAGCTTTATATTTATAAACTATTAAACATTAAAAAAAACCAAAAAAATTAAATATGTAAACAAACAAGGTCATGTAGCTTAGATAATGCCTTGTATAGAAGCAGCTTTGGTTTCATCAGTATCATCAATCAGTAAAAATGGTTGTTAGTTTTTTATTAATGGTTGGTAATATTTTTTTCAATATTGCAATATTTTTCAATTATTTTTTAGCCGCAATTAAATTTACGTCTAACCAGGATACAGTTGCGTCTAATTTTCATATAAAGTTTTTATCTTTAAAAACCCGTGTTAATAATTATTTTTTTAATATGATGTTTTATAGCATGTAAAAACTTTTCATTTGTTATGGTTTTTTAATCTATTATTACCTTCTTCGAAAGTTATAAAAACTTACAAGCATTTTTGAATATGACGACGGGCAGGGTCCCTTTTTGATACGCGTAATGCAAAATTGTCACGTCGGCAGCCAAGACCAGAAAAAATGGAATGACAAAGCTAAAAAATATTTCCGCGGACACCACCCATTTTAATCCGTATTTTATCACGTCCACTTCGCACGTGGACAGCAGTCCCACCGGTACTTCTTCCCCATAGTAAAGGCTCCAGGCTTGGATGAGCAGTGAAGTGGTCAAAAGGGCGAACACCATTTTAGCGGTATTATCTGTAACACCACATTGTTTAGTTTACGCAATTATGGTTACTTAACGGTGAATATAGAATGAGTTTAAAATATGGGATTAAAAAACGAAAAACTATAGTCTGTTAAAAAATTATTGAAACTGGAAAACATTTTTAGCTGAGTACATCTCGCTAACGGTGCGGTTGATTCATAAGTAAATTATATCAGTGTACATAATTAAACACTATATAATACTAATAAAACTTTGTATAATTCAACCAAAAAGATATACTAACTTCAAAATTTTTTCAACAAAATAATTTTGAACAGTATTTAGTGTTTTTTCTAAACTATTTAATTTATTCATATAGTTTTTAACCAAAATAAAAATATTTATATCAAAAATATGTTTTTTTTGCAATCCGTAAATTTAAACTTTCTGAAGCATTTTTTTAAATAACATTATTTTATTACAATATTTTAAATAGCTCAGAATTAATTTTTTTTCCAAGTAAAAATACTTCAAAAACCTTAAAAAAAACAGGTTGTTGATATAAATAGGATTTTCAAACTTTTTTTCTCTAGTTTTTACATATTTATCAAAAATCATAATAAAATTCCAAAATTCGCTTTCGTCTAAACGTTTTTAGCATGATTTTTATCATTTTTTAAAATGTTCTTTTTTCCAAAATGTTTATTACTAATATTTTTATCTTATTTTAGTAATAAAAATTTCTATTTGGATTAATAAAATTTTCAAAGTCCTTACTTATTTCATAGCAATTTGTGCCAAAAGGTTTTGTAATTTTAAACAGTCGCTCGCTCCATATAATGACCCAACACCAGTTGCTGAATGTAGCGCCTACGTTGTTCACATAAATCAGAACTAAAACAACAAAACATATTTTTAAAGAAGTTTTTTAAAAAAAGTAGGGTAACTAAATTAATTTCGGCCTCTCTTTTTTATTTTTTTGAATAAGTTTTTTCTGGTTTTTCCAATCGACCCAAGATTTGGTCTGAAAATCAAACAATAAGTATTTTTGTTATTCCAGTGCAAAATTTTAAAATTTCTGGTACACTTAAAGATCAGTGGAGGTTTAAAGTCTTTTTTTATAGTGGCTAAAATTAAGGCGCAAGCCATTAACTTCGGCCGCCTAGAAAAAACTTGCTATAACTATTGCCAAAACGAACAATAAAAATTTTAAAGGTTGCAAAATAATCCTTAGGTATTGTTCTTAGTACATATAACTTAATTTTTTTCCGTTTGCAAACTTTAATAGTTATTAGCAAGACTTTAAATAATTATGTCAAAGCCTTAAAAAACAAGTTTTAATAACATGTATTTTTGTTGAATTTTATTGGGTTAAAAAAACGTCAAAAAAAGTCAAACGAGCAAAAAATTCTTTAAAAACACGGTAGTACAATGATATTTGAAAATGGCAAAAAATGGCAGGTTTTTTCACCTAAATTTTAAGGTGGCCGAAATTAACGGAATCTTAAAATGCGCAATTAGTTAAACGCATTGCAAAGTGATTTTGAAGAAAATATTAAAACATGAAAATTAACAATTTCGATGTAGAAGTTTATTCAACATTAATTTATTAAACTTTTAACATTAAAACAAAATTTTAAAACGTATAACAATCATACTTCAACGCGTTGTGTTCTTCACTCAAAAGTCATTGCACTCAAAAGTCATACTTCAACGCGTGGTGTTTTGCACTTTTTTAATACACTTCACAAAACTTGAAAAAAAGGGTTGATTAAAAAACGTTCCACCAAAAATCTTCAGTTTTTTTAATGTTATTAGTATTGAAACAAGATATAAATACCCATTATAGACATACTTTTACACGTTGCGTTGTTTACACCGCCTGTCCCATTAAATGTAGCTAGACCCAAAAGAAGCATTGAAATACCCGTCACAACCAGAACTACAGAGTCTACGAAAATGATCGCCAGCTCGCCCAGGTGGAATCTCCAGTTGCACTTTTTGTAAGTGATGACGTCAAAGAAACAGTACACGTATAGCGCCACTGACACGAAACTGACGATGATGACGAACCACCAAAGGATGTCTGACATCTGCGATTGACGCTGCCATCGCCTGATGTGCTCTTCGCGGTCGGATTTTAGATCGGACAGGATTTCGTCGTAGTTCTCCTGGAGATAGTTCACCATTATCTTTTGAGAGTTGGGGGTGTACCCCTCGACAGTTTCATTCTGCAAAAATTTAGTTAATTCCGCCAGCAGACTCTCAGTGGTGATGGAGTTTAGTGTCAGATCTCCCATGGTGGTCCTAAAACAAGACCTATTGAGAGAATTTAATGATTCAGATAAAAAAACACTTGTTACGCTGAATAAATAATAATAATATAAAATCAGTGTTTTTAAACGTTGCAACAATTAATGTAAAATAGTAAATTGTAAAACATTTTCATAATTTTTTACAATTTATTTTGCTTATTTAATAAAAAAGTAAACGTAAAGTAGTCGCGATGTAAACATAAATTACTTATTCACAATTAACCCTTTGGGATTTATTTCGCTGCAAATCCGCAGAAGCGATTCGGCGTCAGTGCTGATCAGTGTTAACTCCGCGTCCCGCCGCCGCCGCCGCCAGTCGAGACGCGAAGCTTAACACAGTGCAGTTCACGTCATATATGTTTTGTTTTGTAAAAATTATTGTGGGAGGAGTTGTTTCATCTAGCTCGTACCTGGTTAATAGGTAATATTAAGAATGCATAAGAGTAGAGAATATTCGACTGTGTGTTGAACAGTTGTTCAAATTATAGGTAGATTATTCCACGGTATAAATTTTTTATCATGTAAGAAAATCTACTAAGACCTGTTGAATAATCTAGAATTTGTGGTATAATCTACATGACATATTTTCTACGTAATACTGTAGATTATTCTATATGATAACCGCGAATTTGCAAACAAAAAACTGAAAACGTATAACTTTTTGATGATGTTTTTTTTCACGTGATGTTGTCAAATATTCACCGCTTTTGTTGAATCCAACGTATAAATTATTTTACATGTTAAAACATCAAATATTTCCAATACTTTGAATTATTCCACAGTATTATGTAGAAAAATTTGTTGTATGCATTTTGCGTTTACAATTTATCATTTTGCAAACTTCGAACAGCAAAAATCTGTGAACGTAAAATACTCAGATGAGGTTTTTTTCCACGTAATATAGTCAAATATTCTAGGTTTTTTGTTGCATCGGACGTATAAATGATTTTATATGTTAAAACATGGAATATTTTGACTAATTTGAATTATTCGACAGTGTAGTTAGTATGTTGAAAAACTTCATCTAAGAGTTTTGCGTTCGCAAATTTTTATTTCTACGTGATAGAAAATCTACACTGTGGAATAATCTACCTACAATTTGAACAACTGTTTAACACACAATCGGACATTCTCTACTCTTATGCATTTTTGGTAATACTTAGTAGTGGTTAAAAATTGCATAATTGTTACCGTAATAGCTTTAACCAGTCAGTAAGCAAGCAAATTGAAATAGTAAAAGCCGTTATGGTAGAAACTATGCAATTTTTAACCACGCATAGAGTATTGGGGAAGAATGATCTAGGTGATTCTTTGAGTTAACCGCGCTAAAGTTTGGTCAGACGAAGATACCACGACTGTGGGCCAAACGTTTTGCGTGATGGTACGAAGGTTTCAACGAGACAACTGAAAACAAGACGATTACAAAAACGGGTCATACCTACGCAATTACAAATCAATATAGTTTCTGTGGTAACCTGTAAAGTATATATACAAAATGATTATTATACAATAAAACATTAAAACACAAAATGAAGAAATGTAATAAAAATAGTTTGTTATAATATCTAATTAATTTACTGCGAAACTTAATTTAAAGTTATGAGCATTTTATTTAATTTAAAGTTATGTTTAGAGAATGAATTTGGTTTTTTTTATAATTTGAAAAGTACAAGAGTATGAATTTCATAAGATAAATTTTTAAAAAGCGAAAATTCCTATAAAAACTGATGGCGAATCGGGATAATGTGGCAAAAAAAACTCATTTTTAAAAACAAAAGTTTTAAAAAAAATCTTAAAATTAAAAAGCAAATATTAGACATAAAATTTATGTAGTTAATTATTGAATAATTAATTACAAACAAATGAAATTGCTTTAACTATCATAAATTATTATTATTTGAGAAGCATTAATTAATTAATTAAAAGAAGACTATTCATTTTTTATTGCAAAATTTCAAAATACAAAACAAGAATTTAAACGAATCCAAACTAAAACGCAAGACAAACATGAAGCAAAATCGTTATTCTTCATCAGACAATAATAAATTTTTTAAGGAAAAAATAAAAGATGGTGCTCCGACAGTTCTTCGTAATTTTGCTTAGAAAAATTAATTGATAAGTAGAAATTTGCTATTTTTACCACTTTATACTTAGAAACAAAAACGAAATTTACAGCTGCTTTAAAACTTCATATGAGTTCGAAACTTCATGTGTGTGCGTTTGTGTATGTGGCTGTGTTTGTCTGTTTGTGTCTGTTCTCTAACTCTAATTAAAATATATGAGGTATCATTTGGAAGATTATCGCCTAAAAAGTGACTAAAATGAGTTGAATTTAAAAAAAAACTTAACATGAATGTATTTACAGTGGACAACAACGGGGTAACCCATGAATTTCTGAAATTGAAATATATATTTTGTCGCTGAATTGGCTTAATTATTGGTAGGAGTAAAAGTATTAGTCGATACAGAGCCGGAGTACTTTAAAAAAAAACAAACAACATGGAAATTTACTAAATATAAGGGAGGAATCTTCCTCCCAAACCACAAAACAGATTAGGCTAAATAAGATCTAATTCAAAAGCTTGGGAATATCATAAGAAGTGTAATTTAAAAAAAATAACATAACACATTAATACATCTTTAACAGAATATAATAGTCCTGTAATGTCGTAAGAGATTGAATTTTTTAAACAAAAAATCACATGGGAACTTTATGCTGGGACAGAAGTGTAAGGAATTTTTTCGCCAATTGCAAAACAGATTAGGTTAAATGAGGTAGGTCTCTATGGAATCCTCATAATCTGGAATATAAAATATCATAAAAAATTTATATTTTTGAAAAAAATAACATGAATATCTTTAACCTTTGGATTTTGCCACTTTTTTCCCTTACACTGGTCAAAAGCATGAATAAAAAACATGTTTAAACTGTGAGCCAGAATATTTTGGTTTTTGTTTGTAAAAATTAACATGGAAATGTTTTATATTGAATAAAAATTTTCACTAGAAGGTCTTCGGGTTTTGCTTTTTTGGAAACTTTTTCGCGCTTGAACAGACTTAAAATTATTGGTACTTAGATATTAGTCGATGGAAAACAACAATATCATGTTATATTGTGGATTATACCATTAGTTTTTTACTTGCCCGATGGCCTTGCACTGAAACTTATTGCAATTATAGAGCGTACTTTATAGTAACATTGTTGAATGTGCGGAAAATACCGTCATGATTCAAGTTTTTAAATAATTATTTTTTTAAAAATAATTGGTTAAAACAAGGGCGGGATAAAAAAGGATACTTAAAGATTCAAAAACTTTTTTGAATGAATTAATTTTTGAAAAAAACATGAAAAGATAATTTACTAATTTATATACAATCAAAATTAAATGCAGCATATTATAATACTGAACTATATTTTAAAAAATTTTGCTTAGATTTATCATTTATCCTAAACAAACTATGGTGGTTAAAATATGGTTTTGGTGTTTTTCGAGGTCTGCAATGCAGCAATGACTAGGCTTAAGAACTTAAGACAAGAAAACTATTGTTTTTTAGGCAATAGAACTTAGCCTGTGTTTCTCACCGGGCCAGTTTACTAAAAGTGTGCTAAATTATGTTAATCGTTGCACAAAGTTATGGTTAATGTTTGAATTATTTTAATTTTCTCGAAATTCTTTTATTATTTCTTGTTTGATTCGAATAGGTAATATTCTTATAGTTTGATTGGATATTAAAAACATGTTTTTAATAGAAGTTAATAATAAATCATCGAATATTATAAAATCTAATAATAAATCAGAGGACATTATACAATAGAAACTAATAATAAATCACTAGAGATTAAAATCTTTGTAACTTTCAATAATAAGGGACTGTTGAGAAATTTCTTAAATTAACAATGTTATTCCTAATGTTCAAAACATTGTCGGGTTTCTTTTTCAGAAAAATATTATATTATAAAAAAATATTTTAAAGTTATATTATAAACATAAAAACATTTACACTTAAATAAAAATTTGTTTAGTGTAAATAAAATTTCTTGAAAAAGTTAAATACGCCTCTTTTTAGTAGTCAAACACGCGAAAACAGAAATTATAATGCTTAATAATAAAGCTTTCAGATAAAAAACGAAAATCCAAAAATAATAACCTCTATTTTCAAAAACATTTGATTTAACATACGTAAAACTATATTTTTTAAGATAAGATGTAAGTAGATTGAAAAACCCACAAAAATAAGACGCGATCTTAACTTTTTAACGGCGCAATAATTTTTACAAGTATTTTTGTGACACTAAAATCTTTCTGATTTCGCTTGCAATCCTTTTCGTGTAATAAGTTTTAAAATTCTGTAATTTTACTTTATGTATCAAACACCACAATTAATATTTTCGGGTTTTTCAAGCACGTCGGTTTTAAATTAGCTTCAAAGCACAAATTTCAATTTATTTTTGCTAATTCGAAATCATTGTTCACGAAAATACTATTTTAGTGATGATTTCTTATTATTGTGATGTTTTATCAAAACCCAAAATTTGTTTAGCACAAACTAATATATTAAAATACTTCAACATAATTAAAATTATCATTGTGTAGCAATTTTAGTTAAGTATAGGTTTAAACTAAAGAAACTAAGAAAACTACAATTTTTTCAAATTTTTTTTTGTACTTTTTTTCGTACAGTAAAATACGCTTATTCAAAACTAGTCTATTGCGTCTAAACAGCTGATTGTTTCCATAATATTAAAACATTTTTATAAAATAAGTTAAAAAAACTAGATTTTTTCCGAAATTCAGCTGATAGTGTGCAAAAACTTAACATTTTTTATCAACTTTTGTTTGTTTGCTTTAAATATCAAATAGATACTCACGTTAACTTATTTGAACTTTGTGTCAGTAATGGTGGTAATTACTACAACTTCTTTTCAGGCTTGAATAGTTTTAAAAATAAAGGATGTATTACTTAATTTAGTAATGTTTGGTAAATTTTTTTACAATTAGGTTAACTTAGTCTAAAAAATCAAAACAATACTAAAAAATAGATAAAAAATAGTTAAAGCTATAATTACAGATAAATAATAAAAATTACTAATAAAATGGAAACGTGTTTTATAGGTAATACTTGGGTAAAATTCCCAAGCAAAAAATAATAAAATAATAATTAAAATATCGCGACCCCGTACGTGGCGGCGTTTTTACACTGGGCGCCAAACCCCATACACACTCTGCGTCTGATCAGCGATAACAGTCGCGAAGGTTAAGTTACCGTTAACGTTATATGTCTATAAAATATGAACATTTTTGTTGATATTTTTATAACCTTTGTTTGGCAGTCCTCAACTGTTTATAATACCGTAATAAAGAGCAAGTGTTAAAAACGTGAGTTTTTATTTATCCATGAGACAGAAATAAACTCGGTGATTCGTAAAAGCGGGCGATTTCTCGAAGAACAAATAATACACGGGCAATTGGCAATTGGTACAAGTTCCATACGTACACCAAAATTCGATTTGACCGATCTAAAAGTAAATACAAGTTGCAAAATAATTTTATAGCCTAAATACAACACGAAGACCTCATTTTTGTGCTTATTTTTAAAATTTAAGCTAGTGATAAAAATTTATGAGCCAATTTACACCCAAAAATGGCTTTTTTTAGCATGTGCAATTTATGATGTCAAGTCAAAAATTTTGTAAACCAACAAACTAAATTAAAAACTATGTTTTAACAAAGCTAGAAGTCTGAAGAACTCAAAAATTTTCAAAAAATTTGAAAATTCGAAAATCATATGGACCACCAAAAACATGGACAACAAAATTTTTTTTTGGCTTTAAACGCTAATTTAAACTTAGTTTTTTATCGATTTATTGTTCCTAAGCATAAGCAAAACCTAAAAATCAAACAAAATTGTAATATAATTTGTTTTTATTAAAATAAGTTGTTTTTCAAAAATATAAATTTTTTTCTAAAATAAAAAAAAACTAAAATTTGATAGGTATTTGAACGGTTATAATAAAACATTGGTTGTTACCATGAAAAATAAAAGTATTTTGTAACTGCCAGACACTTGGTAATACGAAAAAATACTATTAAATTCAATAAAATTCTAATAAAAAAATTTCCTAAATAACATTTAATGTACATGCCAAAAAAGGACTATTTTTGGGTACAAATTGGCTCATAATATTTTTTCAAAAGCTAATTCGAAAAATAACTACAAAAATGAGGTCTACGTGTTTGATTTAGGCTATAAAGATGTTTTACAATTTGTAATTACTTTTGAATCGGTCAAATCGAATTTTGGTACACGTATGGAACTTGTACCA